>PVIJ01007620.1:0-80993 GCA_004024925.1 Scalopus aquaticus
TGTTAGAATCATTTGCAAGAAAAATTATATCAGATATTTTATCTAGGATCATTTATTTTCATTTTTACTCCCTGAAAACCATTTCCAATGGGTTTCCATACCTAAGTAGCAAATTACTCAACTTACAAATTATCTGGTATTTTAACCTAAACTCTTACTGAAACATTTAATACATTTGAATATACTACCTAAGTTCAGGATTTGATTTATCTAGTAGTAAGCAATACTGCATTAAGTTAATCTTTATGTTGTTGGATTGTTCTTAGATTCAGAACACATTTTCAAAGATGATACTGTTACTGGCTGTATAGAAAGGGAACTAGCTAATGTTTTATTATGTTGAATGAACTACACATTTCTAAGCTGCTATACTTAATGAAACATTTTCATGACAGTTTAACATTTTCAACTGATTTCATTATAATGTATCTCTTTTTCAAAGTATCTTTCAGAGTATCTTTAATGGCTTAACTAAAAGAATGTATTTTTTGAGCTATATTTCTAATTCATATGCTATTGCCCAGATAATTTATGAATGAAATTAGCTATCTGGTAACAGTATGCCTCTATGCTCCCCTCCATCCCAAGCGTTAGCTTATCAAACCAACATTTATTTTCATGTCTGATAATTCTGTACAGTAATTGCTGGAGGGATGTAGTTCATGAAAACAAATTTAAGGTGGTGAAGATATTCTTCACCAACATTAGCAATAACGAAGTTGAATTTCATGTCATATACTCTGTTGTAGTTATTTAAGGGTTTGACTCATCCAAGTCTTTGTGACACTAATAACGTAACCTGAGCAGTTAGAGAAGAGTTTATTTCTGATATAATCTCTGAAATTAGGGTGCAAGAAAATAAAAACTTTATTTTGTAGATTAAAGCTTTCCCTATGTTATATTAAATTTTAATAACATTGATATTCTGCTTGCTTTGTGAAACCTTTTATTACAAACAGTTATGAATATGAACATCTCATTTGACTACTGATGAACAGAGGGAAAAATCTAAATTAAAACTTTAAATACCACTATTTAATTACCCAAATGGCTTTGACTGTGTTAAAGAGTGCCTGGGATTATTCTGTTTTTCAATTTGTTTTAATGCTTCCTTGGTAAAAGCTGATGGATTCCCAGGCCCATTGCTGTCACTGATGAACTATATAAAGATAAATGACATTATGGTAAATTCCACTTAATGACACATTTTTAATTTTCAGAACACAGACATTTTCAGGCTAGTGAATGAAGGCTAATTACCTCAAGATCAGAACAAAATAACTCCTCATTTCGAAAGATAATAGAAAAGAAATGTTGCAGATTAATGATGCTATTTATCTTTAAAGGAAAAAAATTTTATCTTTATCCAGATAGCATAGCTCCCTGAGGAGCATGGTTATAAAATGAATCTGAAGTCGCAACTTAATAGGTTATTAAAATTGTTTGAGTGCAGGCTCTCCTGCTTTAGTCTTTCCATAAATTTAAATTGAAGGTCTGCTGTATTCAAAAGGAGCAGCTTGTTTATGAGGCCGGAGGGAGCAACATACGTTACTGACAAAAGATGCACTTAACCTCATTCTTGTATTTTCCTTTTTTAGAAATTTGACTATTCTAGAAAATATTTTGAAATTTGCTACTACTCTTAATTGATACCTAAGTGGAGGGTCCACACTTGGATTTGTTTAAGATTAAAATAAAAATGATAGATGTAAATGCTCAAAGTCTTTACTAAATATATATGAATCTCATTTTTGTGATCTCATTTAATTGTGTGTATATATTTTAAAAAAATTAAATTTTATTATCTAAGTGAGAGGAAAATATCTTGGCCCGTGAGGGAGTGATTTTGTGGTCACAGCTGGAATTTATGTCGGAATTGTTCAATAAATCATTATTCACAGTTAAAGGATTAGCAATAATCCTTTTGCTACACTCCCACACAAGTAACAAAGTAGTGACTCAGAGAATATTACTTGATCATAGAGGCTTTAAACTATTCCTGACATCCTAAACTGTCTTTTATTCTAGGTAATGTAACTATTATTTTTTTTTCTAACTAAGTCAGACAGCCTTTTCTGTAATTTTTATTCCTATTCCATAGCTAACACTTGATTTCCCAATATATTGATCATTTTTCTGGGCCACAGAAAAATGTTTTTGTGGTCATGAAAAGAAATGTGTTTGGTACAATTGAGAGGAATTTCAGGATATTGTCGCAAGATACTACTTTGTCCCTTTCCAGTTTTGTTTACTCTACATAGGTAAAAGACACATTTTACCTCATAGGGGCAAAATGTGCCATCACTCATAGCATCATTTTGACATGAAATTTTCTGTCAAGAAAATTGGAACAGTCAATGAAGAAATTCTTTATAATTATAATTGCAATGTAGATATGATCTTATATTATCTCTTATAAGAAACTGCTCTTTGTTTTTAAAATTTTTTAAGTCGTTTTGACCTTGTAGGTTAGGGGTAGTTTCTGAAAAAATAATTTTAAATTATTGAATCTGAAATCAGAAGGAAAGTACTAAATGTACATTGTTCTCAATTCTCTATCTCACTATTCATAATATTAGTATTTAATTATCACAATTTTACAGTTTCTACCACATACCCCTATCAGCTTTTCTTGATTCACTATAAATATATCTATCTTACAGTGACTTAGGGAGACAGAGTGATAAGAATTCTGAAAGTTATGTTTTATAGATGACATAATCCTACAGTGGAAATAAAAATAAATGATATTTTTTTAACGTTGAAATAATTTGCTTATGTAATGATCTTAGTTTTGATTCTTAAGAGGAACATCTATGAATTGAAAAGAAATAAGTATATTTCTTGCATATGAGAGAAATTTCAGTTTTTTATCGTATATATTCTCTAAAACCATTTTCAGTGTGGCAAGCAGTATATGCTAAAGGCTATTTTGTAATAATGATTATTTGGGAGTTTCCTGATATATTCTTTCTACCAATAATTTAAAAATTATAAAAAAATTTTAGGAATTCAAGCAACCTTTAGTTAAGCATATAACCTCATATCATAGTAACATAAAAATAAGAGCTACAGTATTTTGGCACATTTTAAAAATAAAATTTAATTAGAGTTGATACTTCTTTAGAACGTATTTTATTTCATGTTCTGTGTGCAGTTTTTATCCGTAAGTTCAAAAAATGATCTTGTAAATAGTTAAAATAATATGCACTGAAGTATTCTAAACATTAATAATATTTTATGTGTGTTTTATCTCGTTTTTCTCAATTATTGCTATTTAAAAATTTTCCAACCCAATCTTC
Organism: Scalopus aquaticus; assembly: GCA_004024925.1. NCBI lineage: Eukaryota > Metazoa > Chordata > Mammalia > Eulipotyphla > Talpidae > Scalopus > Scalopus aquaticus. The sequence continues at coordinate 3,303 of PVIJ01007620.1, forward strand.
TTCAGTAAAGATGAATTCATTCTAAAGACATTTTCATGCAACTTAAGCAAAGAGAATGTAGGGAGTTGTCAGGATTATATTTTAGACTCAGAAGTAATCCTACTATGGATATAAAATAAGTCATTTTTCTTAATTCCACAAGTTTTTGCTTCCAGTAACAATCTTGAATGAATATGCTATTTGAAAAATCTTTGCTTATGGGTGTACATTGAAGACCGTCTTAAAGCAGCAGTCATTGATCCTTTAAACTTAACCCTCTTTTAGTTCTTTCTGTGATATTATGATACTATAGTTTAGCAGTGATCTGTAACAGTCATGTGCAAAGGGACACATTTAGGGCCATTTAATTTCTAATCATGGTTTTCATTGTAAAATTCTGGAATTCTACTTGAGTCTGTTCACAGTGGGTAACAGACTGATATAAGTATCAAGACTCTTGACAGGGCAAAAAAGAAATCACTATGAATTTAAACCCTCTCAGAAGTCATAAATAATAAAGTGCTTCACCTTTCCTCTTCATTTCATTATTCCTAACTGACTCCCTAAGTTAACTGTCATGGTTTCATGTTTAGGACATATAATCAGGAGTTGAGATTGAGATTTTAACTTTAGCACTAGCCAGAGTTTTCTTTGTGGTCATAGCTCTCCACTAAAGTGTTTTCTTATTTGTAGAAATGAGAAGTTTTGACACACATGCAGCAATAGAGGGAGGAAGAGTAGCTGTTAGAAAGGGAAGGATCTAGTGGGCTTCTTTATACTCTGTATCCCCATTTTCCCTTTTCTGTTTAACCAGAGCAACTCTCTTCTATTTGTTTTTTAGATTGGAATTGAGGTTTTATTGGGGAAAGAAAAAGATAGTTCTTTTTAAAAAAGTAAAGAATTTTAAAACAACCTCTAGAATAGGTCAGGATTGGCAAACTAAGGACCATAATTCAAATCTGTCTAAACACCTTTTTTTTAAAGAAAGTTTTATTGGAACAAAGTCACACTGGTTCAGTTACATGTTGTCTATGACTGCTTTTGCTTCATAGTTGAGTACTTGGAACAGAGAATATATCACTCAAGGCTCAAAGTATTTATTATCTGTTACTTTACAAAAAAAGTTTGACTCCTGAACTAGTTACTCACCAATCTTATACCTAAAAATTAGTCCCTGGAGATGACTTAAATTCTGTTGTATGGTTTCTTCCCAGACTCACAATAATTCTAGGGTAATTCCCTATGTTTTAAAGCATAATCTTTATGAAACTATACCTACTATTCAGCCTTTGTATTTCTTAACACACTTTTAAATCCAGTTAGTTATTTTGTGCTTATTATTTGTCCTAAAGGATATAAAAGGAAATGTTATTAAGAAAAATGCTTCATTGCCCAAGGTAATTAGGTAGGCAATATTAATAAATATGAAACAATTATAGGACATTTAAAACATAATCTGGTAAATTTTCAGAACATGACAATCTAAAAATAAGTTTACTAGGAGTTTGAAGAAAGTCACTGTGACAGCAATAATCTGTTAAGGTTTTTTGAAGAGCTGTGGCTTGAGCTGATCTCTAGAGGCAGAACAGACTTGGACTGGGTATCAGGGAAGTCAGAAGGAAGTTCTTTGAGTGAGGACGCTATAGAGAAGGGAATGTACATATGGAAGTGCGACTCATTGAACTTTATTATTAAAAAGGACAGAGTAGATCACTAGATGGTAGACGTCGATGTGATTGACTCTTGTAAATCATGTTAGGTTCCAAAGTAAGGAAGTAATGACCAGTACTATGCTAAGTGCTTCAGAGTTATGTGGGATTAACAATATGATCAAATATTTTCAGAAAGTTTGTATTTTGGATAGACTGCTGTGATAAATGATCATATATCATGGCCGAGTCCAGTGTGAGTTAACTGATAATACTATGGCAGTATGGAAGCTTGCAGGAGAGAGAAATTACTGATAATTATTGTAGTGCTAAAAAGTTTCTTTCAGAGCTAGCATTTCTGCTGAACTTTGAGGGGTAGGAGGACTTCTTTAGAGAAGAATGTTGTTGGCAGGAAAAAGAAGTAAATAGAGATGTAGAGATAAAGCATTAAATTTTGAATGAAAATGAGTAAAGTCTGAGTTGAGTGGAAGACAGAGTGATAAAGTTGGAAAAAGGTGAAATGCTGGAGATTGAGAATGCAGGTTTAGCAAGTTAGGTATTTTTTCCTCTGAAACATTTTCAAGTTTTTCTCCCCAACCAAGTAATGAGACTGTTTCTTCAAACAAAATGTCGCTAACAACCTCAATGAGTAAAAAAGATAACAACAGAGATACTCTGATTCAGAGGTTGGAAAACACAGAGCCTTACTTACTAAGTGCCCTTTAGAGGCATCAGTGGAATCCTTATTGCTTTGTGGAACATAGTTCGAAAATTACTGTTCTAAGCCTTACGTAGTTGTTAAAAATTTGGGAGGTATACCTGGTGAAATGTGGACAATGCGATTAATATACTGGTGTATAAGATGAAGTGGGAGAATCTTGAGATAAGAAAATGATTATAGTACTAAAGAATCTGAGCAAGTGTAGTGGTAATGAGAAGAGACTGGGAGAGAACAGGAATGAGATCTTTAAAGGTGGATATGACGTATCCATAGTATGGTGATTATGATGATGAGTGAGATATCCAGGATCAGATATGTGAATAAAGAATGGCCAAGGTAAATCATTTAGGATACTGGAAGAAGAAAAAGTAGCAAAGAATATATAAACAGGCAAGGACATGTAGAAACAAAGTATAGGGTACTTTAAGGCAGAGGTAATCAAACTGGATTGAACAGAGAACATGTAAACTAACTTTGATGTGAATCATTGGTTAGTAAGTTTTTAAAAATATGGTTTCTGTGACTAGAGAGCATGATAATAATGATTAAAAAGATAATGTGAGTGAGAGTGGAACAGAGTCAACTATAGAAAAAAAATGGTGAGCTCTATTGATTAATTGAATACAGGAAATGAATGGGAGGAGAGTCATACATGACACCTATAAATTATTTTGTAGGTTTTTAAAAATTTTTTTTGTTTTATTATAAACTAAAAACTTAGAAGCTGTGTAATATATGAATATGAAATCAGAGTTTGTCATTAACAAATGTTGACTTTGCTCTTTGTCAGTTTCTAGTTAATTTTGTGACAGATTCAAGAGTGAATAGATGTGAATATCCTTAAAATACATATAATTTTCAATACCAAAGCAACTAAACAACCATACCCTCAGACTAAACAGGAAATATATAGAGTCTATGAAGACTGCTATACAGATCAACTAAGAGTTGTTACTGAGTAGTCAAACAAATGGAGAATCATGACTGTTTAAAAGACTATTTCTAAGATGCCTGCTTTCCCCAAGTCATCTATAGTTATAATGACCTGGAAGGATTGTTTGGAAACTTGATAAAGTGATTTTAATATTTGTCTGGAAAAATAAATGGAAGATTAATATAAAAGGTGTTAGGAAAAAAACAAAGACTGGTGACATTCCACCAGATATTAAGTTTTATTATAACCGTATAGTTGCTAATATAATACAGGCTCAGTAATGAACAAATAGACTAGTAAAGCAGATTATATCCATGTATATATCCAAGTATAAATAAGAGTCAATTAGTACATTGTAAAGTTGACTTTCTAAAATGCTATAAAGTTAGAAACATACTTACTAAGGTGACCAGACTGCAGGAAACTGGTAGGGTTTACTGCATAATCATAAACAGCTTTTGTGTATGAATAAACAACACAAAAAAATAATTGCGAGCAAACTGAAAAAAAAAAAATTTTATGTGATTCAAAAAAGAGCCTGTGGTCTATTATATTGTCTTTAGAAACCAATAAGGAAAGGAAATACTCTACTGGAAAAGTGGGTCGAGCATATGAGTTAGTGGTTCCTAAAAGAAGAAAAATGGGAAATGTTTCCTATTAGCATGAATACAATTTTAAGCACCATTTAAGCTAATAACTTGGCAAATTGTGAATTTGGCATTCATATATATGACCAATGTGTGGAGTCTGAAGGTCAACCAGAGGTCCGAATTTAGGGCCTTCTCAGTTCTTTGGGGAGGGGGGGTACCTACTTACACTGGGTATACATGGTCCCCTTCTTGATTCCCTGGAATATGCAGTTTTCAAAGTCCTTATTGACCAAAGCATCTCCTTCATTAGCCTTTCATTCTAGGCATTTTGTTTTGTATATTGTTTGCCCCCCTGTTATCCCTTGCCTATTGTGGCAAAAGCTAATATATTTGCCTTTAAATAATTTTTGCAAATTACCTACCTCCCCACCCTCATCACCACTTCAAACTTAGGCAAGTTCTGACTGATTCAGGTGAAATAAAGGTAATGGGCCAGGCAAGTCAGAATTAAAAAGCTATAGTTCTTTGAGAAAAGAGTCATATTGTAGCTTCTGATACTTCTGGTACTCTTCCCCCATCTGTCTTATTCATACATAGCTTGAATAACCCCATGTCAAGATGTGGGCTGTTGTCTCCTGAGCTGGGGAGGGAGGTGGTAACTCAGTAAGTTAAAATAACACAAAGCGCTATTGCCAAAATTTGCTGTGTTTTTCATTACGCATTCCCCTGGTGGTTGTATGCTTTGGATTTGATTCCATAGTTTTAAAAAAGTGAGTAATTCTGACAGCCTTGCCAGTTTTTTTGTTTCTTTCTTTAATAGAGACGTGCACTTTTGGAGTTTCCTACCCTCCATTTGCTGACATCATCACTTGTAATCTTAAGCAGGAAATATATATAATATGCTAATTGTAGAAGGAGGGAAGGAGAAAGATCACAAATGAGTGATCAAAGCTTCCGTTTTAAGAGAAAAGAAAGAGAAAAGTAAGTTAAACCCAGAGTAAACAACCTGAAATAAATAAGGGAGCAAAAACTTATTAACTGGAAAACAGAAAAGCCATAAAGAAAATTAGTGAAAGCAAAAGCAAATCCTTTGCCAAAATGTCAATAAAATTGAAAAATGTCTAGTCAGACAAATTAGACATAAATTGCCATTATCAGTAAAGAAAGAAGGGTTATCACATGTATCCTATGGATGCTAAAAGGCTAAGGGGATATTGTGAACAATCTTCAATCAATAAATTCATTAAATTGGATGAAAAGGACAAAATTTTTTGAAGGACAAAGGTAGAGTTTATTTAAGAAATACATAGCCTGAATATCCCTATTACAGAAGTTGAATTTTTAACTACCAAGTGAAAAAACCTTCCCACAGACAAGCCCCAGGGTTCAGGTGGCCTTCAGATGGTAGATTATACCAGATTTTAAAGAAGGAAGAATACCAATTCTATGCAAGCTTTTCCAGAATATAAAAGGCATAATACTTACCAACTCATTTTGTAAGGCTTACACTACCACAACACAAAAACTGACAAGACATAGTATCTTTCACAAAGACACAAAAATCCTTAACAAAACATTAGGAAATGAATCTTGTAGTTTAGTACATTATGAGTTTAGTACATTATGACCAAGTGAGATTTATTTTAGGAAAATAAGGTTGGCTTAACATATGAAAATTAATCAGTGTTAAATATTCACTATATTGAGACTAATGGAGAAAAGTCATTGGATCATCTCAGTAAATGTAGGTAAGACATTTTACAAAATTCAACATGCATTGATATCAGATTAAAAGAAAAACTTGGCAACTGGGAATGAAAGGGGAGCTTTCTCAGCCTCATACAGGGCCTCTTAAAAAACCTACAACTAAAAACTGAATGCTTTCTTTCACACAATAATTGGAAACTAAACAAGACTCCCCTCTCAGTAGTTCTGTTCAACATTGTATTAGAAGTTGTGCCTAAGGCAAGAAAAATAAACTAAAGATTGGGAAAAAAGATAAAAATGTCATTAATTGCGACTGTCATGAGAATTTACTTAGCAAATAATAAGGGAACTATGCAAAAGTTACTGGAACTAATAAGCTTAGCAAAGTTGCAGGAAACAGTTGTTTTTCAACCACCAACAAACAACTGGAACTTGAAAATTTTTTAAATACCATTTACAGTAGTATCAAAAAATATGAAACACATTTTTCATATACTTTGTAATAAATTGTAAGAGAAATTTATAAGGCCTTTACACTGAAAACTATAAGGTGATACAGAAGAAAATTAAAAGTCTAAATAGAGAAATACACCATATTCATAGATCAGGAGATTGTAATTTTTTAAATTGTCAGTTCTTCCAGGATTTATCTACAGATTCAATCAAAGTCCCAGTGGACTTTTCCTCATAAGTGAAAATTTCTAAATGATTATAAAATATATTTAGAAATACAAAGGGTCTAGAATATAGTGATCAAAATGCTGTTATAAAAAGAGGCATGTAAGTATATATAGACAACAGAATAGAGTCCAGAAATAGATTCACACATAAAGATGCCAAACATTTAACTGAGCAAGAGATAGACTTTTTAGCAAATCAATGCTCTACCAGCTGGATTTCATATGCCAAAAATTAACTGTAATTCTTATGTCACATAACATATAATGGTTAATTTGTAACACATCATAGATTTAAATGTAAGAACTAAAGCGTGAAAGGTCTAAGATCTGAATAGTGTTGGGTTAATCAAATATTTTTAAAATCAGCAAAAAATTAAACTAATTATTAAAAATAGAAAAATTAGACTTCACCAAAACCAAACATTTTTTACTCTTCAAAAGATACTTTCAGGAATTGAAATTGCAAAGCAGAGACCTGGAGAAAATATTTGTAAAAGAGACATCTATCCAGAATATATAATAAACTTTTACTACTCGATAAAAAGAAGATAGCCAACCCAAGGTACAATGGTCAAAAGACCTATAAGACATTTGTACCACATCTTCTTGATCCATTCATCTAATTTTGGACATCTGGGTTGCTTCCATACCTTTGCTATTGTGAACAGTGCTGCAATGAACATACGGGTGCATGTATCCTTTCAGATTAGTGTTTTTGTGTCCTTTGGGTAAAGTCCCAAAAGTGGTATTGCTGGGTTGTATGGAAGCTCCATGTTGAGCAGTTCGAGGAATCGCCATACAGCTTTCCATAGTGGTTGGACACAGTGGAATACTATTCAGCATTCAAAGAAGATAAACACATGTAATTTGCAGCGACATGGATGGAATTAGAGGGGCTCATACTCAGTGAAATAAGCCAGAAAGAAAAAGAAAAATATGGAATGGTTTCACTTATAACAGGACTATAAGGAAACCAAATAGGAGAGAGACACTCAGCAGGGGGTGGGGGGGCAGGATAAGGGCACAAAATGGAATAGAAAAGAACACAAGGGACCACAGAGAATTGGTGGTGGGCTACCCAAGGGGAATACAAAATGTGAAAGACATAAATAACAATAAAAATATATATTAAAAAAAAAGACCTATAAGATATTTACTGATGGAGACATACAGTTGGTAAATATGCTCATGAAAAATCAAAATGACTTATTAAGAAAATGAAAGTCTTTACAATCACAAAGAGAGTACTACCATCCACTAGAATAAGCTACAAACGATAAAACTGACAATTTGAAATATATGGCGGATATAAAGTAATGAGAACTCACATGTACTGCTGATCAGAAAGAAAAATGGTGTTACCTTATTTGGAAGAGTTTGGTTTAGAAGAGCTTTTTCAGGTTAAATATATACTATACCATCTGACCTGGCAGTTCATATGAAACCAAAATCAAGACACATGTCCACAAAATGACTTGTATGTAGATCTTCCTAGCAGCTGTAATCAGTCATACTAAAAAAGCTGAAATAACCCAAATGTCATAACACCTAGTGATTGATAAGCAAATTGTGTAATATCCATTCAGAGGAGCAAATTGCTAAAACTTTCCACAGCATGGAAGTCTCTAAAGCTTATGCTAAGTCAGAAATCAGAGACAGTGGACTGTATACTATATACATCTATTCCTATGACAGTCTGTAAAAGATAAAACTAGTGACAGAGATCAGTTTGTCAAGATATAACGGGAAGGTATTTTTGGTGAAGAAAAATAAAGGAACTTTTGGTCAGCATGAAAATGTTGTATATCTTAATTGTGGATTTTATAGAACTTTTTGATTTTTAAAAAGTTTTTGACTTACTTAGGCCTTACCTACATCTCAGGTGGAGGCAGTGCCTCTTTGCTGATAGTTCTGGCAAAATCTCTGGGAATTCCTTTCATTGGCTCAGCTTGAGTTATTCCTGATTTTATCAGTAGAATCTGATGCCTGAATCGGTACTGTTTGAATTGTGTACTTGCTCCTCTAATGGGGGTATGAAAAGGGGTGAAGTTGGGGAGGAGTGAATCATCACTCATCACCATCCAAACCATATGGAGTGATTTTCCAGTAAGAAACATTATTTTATTACCCTAAGATAGGGAATGTTGCTAAGAAGGTAAAATAATAAGCTGTTTCAAGGACGAAGTCTAGCACATGTGGCATCTGATGCAGTATACATTGTGCAACCATTTTAAAAATATTCTTAAAATAGTCTTTTTGAAAACTTGAGAAGTTCCTTCAGGGTTCTTGTATTTGACATGTAACTTTCTCAGGGTAACTAGGTAAAAATATTTCAGCTTTTCTTTGCAGTTATTTATTGGATGTGCTATACTATTTAACCTGCAATATCATTTAATCTTTTCAAAGGTTACATATAATTTTTAAAAACAATACAGATTGTGTATATAGAGCTAGATTTCAAAACATTTTTAGTGTTTTTTTTTCCATACTTTATCTCAGTATATTAACCAGGCTTGAAAGATTTATGGAAGCCAAGAAACACCTAGTTATTTTTTAAAACATATTTTAACCAAGGCTCACAGAGCTATCTTCTTACCTTTTATTTATCTAAAATGCTATGGGATTTTTAATGCCTACGCAAAACATACAGTAAGTCTCATCTGAAGACCCATGCATAGCACAGTGCAAGCTACTCAATTTATCTACCTTGGAAGATGAAAGGCTAAGTTGAAAAATCATTTATCAGTTCCACTTGAGTCGTTACATTTTTGCTTCAGAAACATCCTTCATCTCCTGAGTCTCATAATCTCTTGCCTTTGAGGTTGTTTCATAGACATGCTTTCACTCAAACGCCTTCAATTTGAACTTCTTCAAGAGGGGTGCCTATCTCCCAGAAGTTGCCTCCAGGGACTATTTTACAGCTGTTATTTCAGCTTCTCACACCTAGCTTGTTGAAGAAGATTCTCTTACCAAAGATTTCTAATAGGAAACCAGTACAAATCAAGCCATACAGCAATTTTTTGGAGATTGATCATCCAACCTGGAATTCCTTAAAAAGAAGACACACCACAAAACCCAGTAAGAAGGCCCAAGATATTTTTTGCTTTTCAGAATGGATGTCAGTATCCATTTTCATGCTTTGAGTGGATGTACCCCACTGAAACGAGATTATACTTTTGGCTTTATATGATAGTAATTCTATGAGAAATGTGTCATTTAGCCATATTCCTTTCAAATTCACCAGTCTTAGTTAGAATTAACTTTCTGTGCTGTTTTTCTAGTAGGATTTAATTTTTCATGAAGAAGTAGAACCTTTCCACACATTGAGGGTTCTGTTTTCCTGCTATATTCTTCCTTTCCCTGACCTCTTGACGATATTACTAAAAAAATTATTCTTTATAATTATTATTGAGTGCTTCTTATTTATGTGTTCTACCTTCTTACCCATACTATAAATCTCTCAGAGAATTCCCAGGTCCTGCATATTTTTTGTATTTTCATTGAAAGATTAAGTAAATATGCCTATTAAGATAGTGTAAAGTCTTTAGATTGTGCTATGTCTCGCTCTTTTGGGTAATTGGCAACTTAGTCAAACGATCCATGCATTTCTTAGGAACTAGGTATCGTGGTAGACACAAAGATAAAACATGTAGTCCCTACCTTCAAGGAGTGTTTAACCTTATAGAAGAGATATGATGTGCCTGTATATTAATATTAATATAGGCTTAATTAATATAGGCTTAATATTAAGGAGTGAGCAATTCATTTCTCCTTAGAAAATCAAAGTAGGCTCATGAAGGAGATAATATTTGAACCATCATTAGATTATTGGGATATATCAATTCAGGTTGTCACTTTCCTAAATTACATCTTTATAGAAGACATTTAAAGGGGAAACAGTAGTTCTCATCACCCCTTACGTATTTAATTTTTGGCTAGCAGAGCTCTTTCATATTTATTGCTCATTTGTGCTTCGTGACCTTATGAGTCTGTAAAGACTATATTTATAATTGGCATATTAAAAAATCTCACCTGTTTAGCTTTCAGAGTTTATTTTGTTTCCCAATTGCCTTGATCATCAGAAAACAACATTATCAGTCTTGACTACTTCTACCAGGATCTTTTGTCATTGAGGTTAGCACTCTAGAAGAAAGGAAAGATTTCTTGCTTCTAGTATCTGAAGTGAAAAGTCAGTACTGATCCTAACCTATTTGACCAGATTTGTCAGTGACCTTTTTACAATACTATTGTAACATTACTTTTGTTTAAAAAAAAAAGAAAGAAAGAAAAGAAAAACAGAGTGAAGTAGACACATTTTCTCATTACTTTGGAGTATTCGTGTATTTTCCTTTTATCTCCTATCTGTTCATAATGTTGCTCTGAGATTATTCTGGGCAATATACCTGCTAAGATAATGTAAAACTTTAGATTGTGCTATATCTTACTAGATAATTTTTCTCTCCTTTATTAGAAAGTATATTTTAACTCTTTGGTTCCTTTATTTTTTTTCTTTGTGTTCAGGTGTTCTTTGAGGAGATGGGAAAATGGAAAAAGAAACCTTTAACCTAGTGAAGTAATAAGTTTTTCTGTATAACCAGAAAACTGCTTAGTAATAAACTTTTCCTCATCCACCTGTTTTTAAAACGGCTCTTAGTAGAGGAAAAACTTGGTTTTGATTTCGCAAAATCAAATTTTATTCTTTCGCTTTTATTCAGAAATGTGTCTCACCTGATTGATCATTCCAACTATTTCACTCTGCTTCAGATCATCAAAATCCCATTTGCCCCACTGCAGGGTTGGCATAAGAATGAATGTGAAGGGAGCAATTAACATTATGATCACAATGAAGACTTTAAAAGGAAATACCCACTTCATTAATATCTAGCATCTTTTTGCCCACAATTATATCCTTAATATGAGTTGGTAGTTGGGAAAACAAGAGCAGGAAAAGCTGCTTCTAGAAATAATTGTGAAATAATTTTCATTTTTTCTCATAGGAATCTCAGGATTCCTTATAGTTGTGGGTGATTTTGCTTTTAAACTTTACAACACAGCAAACTGGAGAAGTGAGTGTTCAACATAGATGAAAAGAAATCCATTATTAATTAGAAAAAGCCAAAGGACTTATACTACATCCTCACACATCACAGATTTAGGCTTTAATGTTTCCTAGTTAATAAATCATTGTGTGCTGCAGTACCTATTTCACTTGAATTTGAAAATAATTATTTAAGGTCCTGGTTTTCAATTCTTATTTTAAAAGAACATTAAGGATTTTAATAAAGGAAAGCATCCATTTTAGCAGTCCCCAGTGTTTACTGTTTTTTAAATTATGACCGTTTTATATAGACTTTACTTTTTGTTGTAATTTGATTCTTATTGTAATGCCTTTGCTCTTTGCCCTGTGATGTTGCTTTGTTGGTTTGTTCATCTACCTTGTAGACCTTGATGACCTTCATGTTCTAGTCCTTTGGCTTTTTACTACGCTGAACCAAAAGAAAGCACTTGGTTGCTAGCAAAAGGGATGAACAAAGGCAGGAAGGGAGGGTTTTAAGCATGGGATACTGCCATAGAAAACAGCAAATATATTTCAGCTTCGTCTGTGAAAACCAGGTCTGTAAAGCCAGGCCAATGCACTGTCATTTTTATTATTGGTCATCCCTAAGCCTCCTACACCGTTGAAAAGTTATATTTCATCACAGAAAGACTTGACTAAATTGGCTTGTTCCAGCCCTTTAAAGTTGGGGGAAGTTGGTTTTCTATATCATACAGCCATAATGTGGGCAGCCTGGCTTTTAACTTCTTCATCTGTACATTCAGTTTCATGTGAGATTTATTTATAAAACTTTAAACAAAGACTTCTTATTTTTACTCTATTTTCTTGTGATACCACTACTGAAACAAAACATGTGGGAACATTTAGATATTAAAATAAAGTGGAAAGCATTTTATAATTTCCTTGGATATCCAAGTGGAAAGAGATGTTGACCATATTTAAGCATGTTACCAGACCTATGGAATGACACTTTTCTGATTTAAGAACTTAACAGGCTTAAACAAATAATGACTTAAAAATATAAGCTGTCCAGATTGTACAGTGAAATGATATGTATTAAAAGCTAGTTCTTAGAATAATGGTCAACATAAGCCCTAGGTTTTATATCCCACATTATTTAAAGACAGTGAGTTGTTGGTGAGGTGTGGGGCCTAAAGATCATGTAGTATACATGTGAGTTGGCAAATACTACTTGTTGTGTATAAGTGACTCATGTGAAAAGAACAAATGCAGAAAAATCTTTTAAAACTCTTCTTAATCATTTTTTTATGATTTGGGGGTGTGTGTGTGTGTGTGTGTGTGTGTGTGTGTGTGTTTTAGGGCTGGCTCAGGTCTTGTTTGTTTTTTCATAGTGAAATAATTCAGTATAATTTTTGCTTATGATTGTTAAAATCTAACATTATTTCCAAGAATATTAAATTTTTATTTTTAAAAGTTTTTGTGCCTTTTAAGTATTGTTTAGAGCATTTGTTTTAATATTTAGGTTAAAAACAGAAAGTTACCTAAATTCTAACTAAGTTAACTTAGTCGTTACATTTAATTAGTTGTGTAAGAAGGCAGAGAAGTAAATTTTCATTTATGCCTACTAATTATGATTTATAAAGACCAGACAAAATTTTGATTTTTAAAAGGTTTATGAATAAGAAATCTTTTAAATTGTTTTTGCATCCCTTAAGAACCAGCCAGAGGATTATTTTGTATGCCCTCTGGATAAATTTATTTAAAACAATCTTTACATCGGGGAAAAAAACATTTTATACTTTCCAACTCCCAAGATAAAGGAAAAGCTATAAAACTAAGAAGGGTAGGGATTGGGATAGACAGACAGCATAATTTCTTCCAAAATGAATGGAATTGAATAAATTTGTTTTTCTTGCTAATAGGCCATCATTTTCTCCCTTTACTACTACTAAGAAAAAACAATGCAACTAAGATTAAAAATATTTAATATAAAATGTAAATGCACAGAATATAGTGAAGAAATATGTCAACAAACTTAAGTACATTTTCAGATTTTTTAATATTGAGCTATAAAATGTAGAATAAAATCCTGTTTTTAAAAACAGCCAGTTCCTTTAATAGGATAATTTCCAGAATTTATGTAAGCTTCTTAACACACTTGAACTTCTCATTCATTTTATTAAAGGATCCGTACATATAACAATTGTGTATACATGACAATAAGGTGACTAGATTAGAGGTATTTTTCTTGTTTTTGACTTTAAGGCTCATTTGGGAATTTTGCTTCTAATATACCAAGGCTTTAGCTATTTAGATATATCCCAATGCTAACGAAAAATTTTTACTTTATAGCTGGTTGTTTGGTGTGCTCCTTCCTGGCTAATGAGTACATAACAATATGCTATAAAAGGAAAGCTATTTCTGACTTAAACTCTTGATTCTTCTACATTAGTGCTAGTAAAATTGATGTATTCTTAGTTCTAAGTAGTGGTATTTTTTATTGCTCTAGCAAAACATGGTTGGGAATGAGAAGTGCTGTCTCTTAGAAGTTCTCTCATATTTCAGCTAAAACATACTCAGCAAAAAAGATATGTAAATTAAAAGAAAATCTCCAATTTCCTATTCTGAGTAAAGCTTTGATTTTTGCTGATTCAGTAAGTAAGGTTGACACTGGAGCTTCTCATTTCATCTGGAATAATCACTTTTTCCTTTTGAAAAGTCTTTCATTTTAACAGCAATATCTTCTAAAACAGTCCATTTTGCATGGATGAACCTGTTTTTCTCTAGATAACACAGAAAATACAACTATCATAAACGGTAACCAGCTTTCTATAGTATTGCTTTCCTGGGTGCCCAGTGAGATACTGAAGTGCCAGGCTGTTCATTCTGGAGATTTCACTGATTTTCTTGGCTGCATCCCTACCCCCAGCCCCCAAATAGCTACCCCCAACAGAAGAATTTTATAACTTCCAAATTGACTACTGCAATAAAATGTTTGACCCCAGGGTTAGATAAATAAGATGCTGACCACCTAATGAAGGTGCTTAACATCAATAGAACGCTCCCCTAAGCCAGTGGATCATCAGCTTAGGATCATTCAGAATACATAATTCTAGTTCTTAAATGATTGCACTGCTCTTTTTTTCCTCTTAAAATAGGTGTTGGATTGTTATCTTATTCTGATGTTTTCTCAGATTTTCCATTAGTATTTTTTTTCCTCCCATGTATCAAGATATGCTTATAATCTGAATGAATAATAATGAACTTGCTTTTCTTACAGGGTTAGTATATAGGGTAACCAACTGCATTCCAGATGTATGGCTGCCAAAATAAGGGAAGCATAAACTGCTTATTTGTTTAAGTTAGTATTAAACAAAATGAGAATTTTGAAAATTATTCTGGTGTAACCTACATATAATTCATTAAAATTTCCATAGGTCAGATTCTGTATTGGCTGGATTTCTGCCAAAAGAGGCTAAAAGCAAATTGTTTTTCTTTGGATCTATGGTAAATGGAATGTATATGCGTTGTTTCACTTTAGCTAGAGAGTTGTTAATACATCCATTGTTTTTCAGGTATATAATTTCTGTGGTATATGTATGGAGGTATTATTGCCTTGCTTCCCAAGGTACTTGACAGTACTCTCATAGGAGCAAAGTATGCTTATGCAGACCTGAACATAATATGTATTTCTCCTGTTAATGCTATGTGACACAAAATGACTTATATAAAATTTTGCGTTCTATCTAGATAGTGCTTTTAAACGTCTTCCTGGTAGCACATTTTCTTGTATTAATGCGATAAAGCAAGATGACAGAATGACACAGTGAAGCTCTTATTAAAAACGTGTTCTAATTGTTGCAGAGATATTAATGGAAATCTAGAGCTTGCTGCCTCGAGTTATTTCAAATTGTGTATTTTATATTTACAGTTTACATTTACATATTAATTTTATCTATTAAGAATTGCTTTCAAATTAAAAGATTTACATATGCTTAAACAAAAGCATGAAATTAGATTTGAATTCCAGAAAACAATTCATTGTGTCAGCACACTAAATGGTTTTGCATTAAGGAAAACCACATTCAATGACAAGTTTGCCCCTCACACTTGAAAATACTATGAAGGAAAAGCAATCAGGGGAGTCATATATTACATACATGTAGATTTACCTGTTATGTTCCCAAAAAAAGGTGATTTGTTTTATTTAGAGAACTAAAGTGGTCAAATTATTAAGATTAACATTTTAACTTTTTAGCTAAAATAGGGAAGAATTATAGTGGAAAATAAGAATTGTTTCTGAATGAAGTTCATTACATACAAACAGTATAGCTTTTAGTGTTATTAATAAGCAATCTGCTTGAAATTTATATGTATTTGTTTTCATCTTGATGTCATAGTCTGCCTTGTAAAATTTAATAAGCATGTTAAGAAAAGAGGTTTTAAGATTTTAGTAAGGCCTTCTTTGGAAAATTCTATACCTTTGTGTAAATTTGGCAGATCATCTGACTAGTCTAACCCTCTGAAATTATTTCAGCTATATTGTATATTGCAAGCCATTTAAGTGCTTTGGAAATTCACTAGCCCAGCTATTCTTTTTTGACAAAATATTACTTGCTTTTTTAAAGGGTGTTAGAGGAGATGGCAACACTGCGTCCTTTGCTCAGTTTGTAAAACTACCATTTTGTTAAACCTGTGCCAGTTTATTTATAAATTATAAGTGCCACAGAAAGCACTATGTATTGTTCAGGGTCCATGCTTTCAGGGTTAAAACTGAGTTTATGTACACATACTGTAAGCCGTGGAACAATTACTCAGGCTGCACTGTGGACTGTGCTAGAGGAGTTGGCGTGCTTTCCTTGCAGACATGGTTGATTTGAAAACAGCAACAAAACATTTGTTTAGCCTGGCTCCTGAAAAGCTCTTCATTCTTTTCCTTTAAAACTGTGTGTGTGATGTGTTGATCAAAATTCAAGTAGTTATTAAATAGTTAATTTTTCTCATCAAGCTTGGCTTCCAATGTTTTCACTGGTTAATTCACAAGAATCATACAATAGACTGGATTTTTGTGTAGTGGTAATAGTTTGCCTTAAATTTTTGTAATATAAGAATGTGACTGTAGAGTTTGTTGCTGTGTCTCCAAACTTTGTATCCTGAACATGTTGACTACCACTGTGCTTATTTTGCGATCCCCTGACCAGTGAGAATTTACCTTAAATTAAGCATTTTTAGATATGCCTATTGTCTCTCAGTAATGCTTTGTAGTGTCATATGGCTGCCCTCAGCTTGACTTTAAATCTTAGTTTTTTGGCTTCTTATTACCAGACATTTTGCAAAGATAGGCTGAACTTCTTTGTGGCACAGGTCAAGTGCTATAGGGAAACAAATTCACTGTGCTAAAAAAATGTCTTATTTTAAAAAATGCTGCACCAGCCCACAGTTTTCAGTAGGAACATCTCTTATTTAAGAGTAACTTGGATTTTCTACAAATACACCATAGTATAATTACGTTGTATTTTCTTTTAGAATATTTTTTAATAGTTCAGTTGATAAGTGAATATTTAGTAAAGGATTACTTTTTAACTAGCTTTTTCACATGAGTTCTTTAAAAGTCAGTTCTTAATGTCTTTAAATATGATTTGATTTGTAATAAACTTGAAAAGTGAGGGAGACCTTTATCTTTCATGTATTAAGAGGTAGTGAACGATAGGGAGTTATTTTTGCCAAGGTCCTTTACCTTCTAAAACCTAACTAATCTTATCATTGTCGATTTTTTTCTAATAACAGGGTATGGTAGATGTTTTGCTCTGCTTGTTAGCTGTGACCATTCCATGAGGTTCCTGCCATCATTAATCAGTGAGGTCCACTGTTTTTTCATATATTTTCACTGTAGAATAGAACCCAATGCTGGATTTTTTGTTTTTCTTTTAGTGAGTAGTGTGGAATAGAGAGAAAGCATTTGTTCCATTGAATAATTTATAAAAGCTAATTTCCCTGTAAGAAACTCACCAAAACATGATAGATATATCTCATTTAGGGGAAAAAGTTGTCTAAAGGTGAATCAAACCCTACTTGATAAGTCAAATAGGTATATCAAACCTTATTTTCTCTGTTATTTTATAGCATAAAACTAGAGCAGCATTATTTTAAGGAAAAATTGGCTTTTAAGATAAAAAATTATAGATAGATTTTTAGAAGAATCTGTTTCAGACACAGCAATACATAAGTCAGATTATGGATATAAGGTAGATCAGTTTTGTATTTGGCACAGTAACAAATATAAACAGTACAATTAAATAAACAGTGGTTTTCATATTCTCATCAACACCTTGAAATACTCTGAAAGAATCCTTCTTTAATGTTCAATATTCTGTGTTCTAATATTTTGGAGAAGTAGCTATTTTTAGAAATTATTTTGAAATAAGGAGAAGAGAAGGTTTGACATGTAAACAGTTGAAACTGTAATTTAAAACATGGTAGTAAATTATTAAATAAGTGTATTCTTGGGAGACGTCAGTAAACCAAGTTCAATTCAATAAATCATTTTTGAGCATCTACCAGTGTGATGGGTCCTATTAAGCTCTGATGTTGTCTTCAAGTAGCAAACTGAGAGCTTGGCAACAGTTAGACACATAAGTGGGTATCACAAATCAAAGATAAGTGTCTTCTAGATGTAAGTACAGGACATCAAGAGGCACATAGGAAGAATTCCTAATTTAGTTTTGGAAGATCAAATAAGAGGGAGGGAAAAATTATGCAAGACCTGACAGATAAATAAAAGCAAACTAAACAGAGGTGGGCATGAATGGGGGAAAAAACATTGCAGGTCCAGGAAATAGCAAGTCTATAGTGTTGATTTGTTTAATGATTTAGGTATAATTAGTTGTGGCTGAAGCATAGGTTGTGACAGTGATAGAAAGTTAGTCTAGAGTGGTAAAATAGAACCAGATTATGAAGGGCTTTTTTTTTTTTTTTAAAGATTTATTTATGTATACGAGCTGGGGTACAGGCCAGAGGTGTGGGGTGGTGAGAGTGTTCACCAGAGACAGACTGGGGAGCAGAACTGGCAGATGGACGGAAACACACTGCTGAGGTAAGCAGTGGGCGAGGCAGGAGAGGTCTGCCGCGCCATGTGGGAATCTCCCTGGCTGGGCTTCGAACTCGCACCTCTGCCAACAGCTCCCTAGCGCAGCGCTTAACCGCTGCGCCACCAGGAAGGCCCTATGAAGGGCCTTTCAAGTATGCTCAGAAAACTCCAGGATTTCTAGAAGGGAATTTTAGTAAGATAGTGAAATGATCAGAGTTGCCATTTAAGGTAAGATGTTTTGGCAGAAGAGTAGAAAAAAACAGAAGGTTGTGTAGGCGAGAATAGCTGGTTGCTCTTGAGAATAGATGATGTCATGATAAGTTATTCTAGAGAGTGGACACTAGAAGAGGATCAAGTCTGTGAAAAGGGACAATACAAGTAGAAATTGTGCTTTATATAAAATCAGGGGATGTGAAATGTCACTCAGGCTCAATTGCTGATGAACCAGGTGATACCTGAGAAACATCACTTACTCTCTCAGTACCCCTAGTTTCTTCATCTTTGACATATTTCTGTGGCCATGTTGAAGACAGATGTGAACATATTATGAAATATTTACTATATAAATTTAGGACATTTTCAATATAATTGAGAACAAACACATTTACTAAAACCATCACTATGATGTTGTGAAACTGGTGCAGTAAATTATAGACCAGTATATAGAACATCATTTGCAGTAGAAAAATAATTTGTTGCAGTGAATCTTTTGCTGCAGTGGCATTTTTTATAAAAGTTGACCTAATTCCATTATTAGTGGTTTAAGGATGTAAGGAAGAAAAGAGACCTATCCTGTGCCAGGCACTTATGTACTTTTATGTATTTTATATGTACTTTGTTATATTTTTTAGTTTACTTAATCCTTCACTTCTTCACACATCACTTCACAGCCTTATATTATAAAAGGTAGGTAGATACTATTTTTTGCTGATTTTCAATTAAGAAAACTAGTGGTTTCAAGTAACTTTCAATGTAGAATGGGTGACATACGTGTACCTGGGTAGCAAGTAAACCATTATTATATATTCCAATTTATTGGAAACATAAATGCTTTTTATGTGCTATGTGTTATATACTAATAATATCCTCTTTGGTTTCTTTGTTATGGAGCATAGTCTGCCATAACCTTGGATATTATTTTTTCCCCTTAGATATCTTTTCATTCCTTTCACAAAAACCCCTACTGCCAATCACCTGTGCATCTACTTTTTTGCATTGGAGGTGTGAAGGGGATGGAAGGGGCAAAAGGGAGATTGTTACCCAACAAAATTTCTGCTGCTTATAATGAGCCTTTGTTAATGTGAGTCTTGTATGACATGGCTTCTTCTTTTCTTTCTTTTTTATAGTCAGGCTTGTATTGGAATTATGGTAAAGCTATAATCATTTGCGCTTAACCCAACTTCTGAACTTTGGATCATGTAACTATCTGTTATTTACATAATTCTATGAGAATCAGATAAAGAAAGCAATTTATAATAAACATTTTTGAGAAATAACTTTGTGAGTACATAGCCTGTGCTGCTCTTCTATTTCTACATTTATCACAGCCAAATAAACCTGTTAAAACATTGCTTGAATACATTTTTCCCTATTCTGAAAACCTTCGTGTCTCACTTATTGCGTAAATAGTAAAATCTAGCTCCACTTTGTTTAAGCCCTCAGTACTGCCTTGCAGTCTAGTTAGATTACTCACTAGTTCCCACCAATCTAGATTGTTCTCCCCATTCCTTCTGTGGTTACATGAATTCTGTCCTTTCAAGTCTATTGGCTACCCCCATACCCAGTTTTTCGGTTCAGTTGAGTTCTCATAACTTTCGTTATATCAGAATATGCACTTTTCTTTGTTGTCTCTGATTTTTTCATGTTTCTGAAACCTACTGTTCCCCCCTACAGTATAAAGCTCAAAGATACAGCATGTTACATGGTACGTAGCAGTCATGTAATCATTAAGAACTAATACAATGAGGAGGAGGAAGAGGATTGCAGGTTTGTCTTTTGGTGCCTATCTAAATAGTTATAATTTGATCCAGATATTGGACTGTCTTAGTACTGACTTGGCTGAAAAGTGAAAACCACTTGTTGTGGTTGACAGTGGGAGTCTTAGTAGTATTAACTATTGGAGACATCAAAGAACCTTAGAGAAAATTCCTCCATCTATATTGTATCTGAATCTTGCTCTGGAGCACATTTCTGGTTATTCTGTACTCCTAACTTCAGCCTCTTTACCAAACATACAATTGACTAGTTCCGTATGGGAAACAATTTTTCATCTCATAAGTTAGAAAGTTGAAGTGTTCAACACTTTATCAACTCCAGTGCCCCTTTTTATTCATAAGGTTAATCAAACATTATAGCTCTCTTAGACTGAAATAGTAAGAGATGTGTAGAATTTGAACTTTGGTGGGCTTACCAAGTCCTGTGTCTTCTGAGGAAAAATTATGGTCCCACCTCCCTTTGACTTAACTCCTGTAGTGATGGCTTGATATTACCTAAGAATCATGGGTGTTGGGGACAAGCAGATAGATTCAAATTTCTATTTTAACAATGCAGTCTTTTTGAGATTACTCATCCTTATGGTTAGCTAGACCTCTTTATTTAAAAAAAATTTTATTCATAGGGTTTTTGTGAAGATAAATGAGTTAAGTTCTCTAACAGAATCTGACACATTATGTAGTACATAATAATTTCTTCATATAATGGCTTCATTCCCTAGGGTTATCTGCTTTTCCCAGTGTTTGCTAGTTTTAGCACTGAAAGTTACACCTGTCCTTGAACCCTCCCTCTTCACCCCCTTCCACCAGATTTGATTTCTCTGGGTTTACTGGTCATTCTTTGAATAAGTGTGATTAAGTTTTACTTTTTAGGTTAGACTTCTAAATAGACTGAAATAAGGTGCCTTGGGTGGTTCATACATATTTATATATTTCAAGGTTATGCTGTGAGATGCATTATTCAGTTGACTTTGTTAATTGAACCACCCAGACTCTTCATTTATTTGTTTATCTGGTTTGGGGCAGGGCGGTTTATGAGTCAAGTTGGTGGTATTGTTGAAAGTGGTGATTTTTGATTTGCTGCCTTATTGAGTGATTTCCACCACTTTAAGGATCTGCAGCCTTCATATACCTAGACACTTTGGAGTGAATTCTTTATATTAAAGCACTTGATTCTGTGAAACCAATTCTTTTGTTTTTTTTTCAACTTAATATTTATTGAGGTAAGATTGATTTATAACAGTTTCAGGTGTACGACATTTTAGTTCAACGTCTATATACACTACATGGTGATCACTACCTAAAATATAGTTTCCATCCTTTTAAATTGAAGTTCTCTTAGTCTAGACATGTTAAGTTATAAATGATTCTTTGTAGGCTGTTGCAAATTTCCCATCTTTATTTAAATACTTAAATACTTGAATAAGTATTTTAATATCAATTTAGTGTGTTTAACAAGCTACCTTGATTTCTGATGAGATAATAGGTTACAATTATGAGCTGTAGTTTCTTTGTTTTTCATTTTTGCTCCATCTGTCTTGTCTTCAACTCTGAAGTTTTCTTTTTTTAATTAAAAAAAATCAAATAGAAAACGAATCTCTGGTGTTTTTGTCAATGTCATGGCCTTATGTCAAGATGTTGAAAGGTATCTCTCCAAATTATTGTTCTGCTATAGTTATTTCTTTCAAAGAAGGCCTCTTGTATAGCTATTTGTTGAATTGTGTACCTACTGAATTAGTCAAACTCTAGCTAAAACCATTTTTTTTTCTTTACCTCTCCCCTCCCCCCAAACTTGCTTTTGTTATGTATTGGCTTGCTAATCCTTGTGTTGAGCAGTATCAGACATCACCTTTCTTGGGGGCAGTTAGTCCACTCTTCCGCTTTCTTTGTCAAAGGGCTCCCTTAATAGGAGAAGTCAACAGGGAGGACAAAAAGGATTGAAAGTTGTATTTAATCAGGGTCAGAGAGGTGGTGTTCAGAGTGACGGGCCCACAGGCAGGCTGGCCTTTTATGCTTGCCGACGCAGATGGTCCCAGAGCATTCAGCTAAGTGAAGAGAAAGCTGCCCAGTGAAAGCTATTGTAGGGTAGCATCGTTACAGTTGAGAAAGGTTGCCAGGGGTAACTAGAGAGTATCACCAGTATCGTGTGATCACTAGTCTGTGCCATTGAAAATGTTAGACTGAGGATTGTATTGGGTCCCTTGGCATCTTGATGTTCAGATGTAAGCAGTATTAGCTTACATTAGTGTTTTTTAATTTAATTTTTCTGTTTTCTTCCCTTTGTTCTTCCTTTGCTTTTTTTTAGTACATAAAACACAGATTTGTTTATATTTGTGAGTTTAAAAATCTATTTCTGAAAGTATACATTTATTTAATAGAAGGTCTATTATAATTTGGGATGATTTATACCACATAATTTAATTTTTGCAAGTAAATTGGATTTACAGAAACTAGGATCTAAAATTTCTCATTTGAAGAGCTTGAAGTTTATTTTTTCCATTGCTCTGAAACTGCCCCAGGATATCCCAAGGTGAATACTTTTTTTAAAAAAAACTGATTTTAAGTAACTTAAAAAAGAAATGGTGAGGTATTTTTCTGAAAACAGTAGATAATTGTGAATGCAAAGTTGTGACCAAGCACCCTCAAATATGTATGAAATTTGTCTTTAATTTTTTGCCAAAGGCAACAGAAAAAATATGCATCCCAAATGAGCCAGAACCAAGTAGCATAACAATCATTGGTCTTAATTTAATATTCTGTGAATATGATTTTAATAGCCAATTTTGGAATTCTTTAATTTCCCCTTTTCTTGTCATCTGGATATTTTAAAGAAATTCCTTCTAGTCATATACAAAATATAAATACAGTGGTCTTCTGCACTCCCTAGAGGGAAATGCATAGAAATTTCTATTTAGTGTTGAAGTGAAATTTGAAGTGTGACTAAAATGCAAAATGAAGTGATAATAGCTCTGTAATTAATTGTTCTAACTTACGTTGCTGGCCAACTTAATTTAAATTAGCTTTCCGTGCAAGTCAAAACTGATTTTAGTTAATAGTTTATATACACCTGTTGGTATAACAATGAGTGAAGACATACCTAATACCATATTTTAATATGAACATTGGTGTTTGAGAGCTAATAATCACTAGTAGAATTATTTTGAGTGAAAGGTAATACTGTTTTTATTAGTTTGTGAAAAGTTGAGTCAGATTTTATAAGCCTTTAATACCCCTGTTTAAACGAGACTCTAATTTTAGACCTTCACAGAAAAATGTCAAATTGATATTAAAGTGAGCTACTTGTTTCCTTTTATGAAGTCATTTTTATTTTAGACAACTTAAGTAGGAACTTTTTTTTTGTAAGTAGGAGCATTTGTCACATAAAAAAATGAGTGAATTTAGTAAAATTTAGAACAGGTATGTTGATGCCCGCAGTCATAAAGTAAAGGATTCCAGGAGATATGCAGATATGGTCACAAAGCACTTCATTGGAAAATTCAGTTTTGGTGTCATTAAAAATCAACAGAGAATGTGATTTCCTTTTTTCCTGATAATCAAATGAAGTACAGTAACTAGACTGTGCTCTCCTTTTACTATCATAGTTCTTTTTCAAAGGAATCATTGGCGTGACTCTTTATAAATCTAGTGAAAAAAATGTCTATTAGTTTGTATCACTTGTAATGTAGGTTGACTTTTTAGGATTTATGAATGAAGACAGCAGTGGGAAGCAGATTTTAACTGCATTGTTTCTTTAATGAACCTTGGTGAGTCAAAGACATTAATGTTATTGCAGTTTATGGTCCTTTATCATTTTCATTCTAGTGAACCAGTTTTTCTTCTTTTTTATCTATCTGCCTGATATAGGTTTGTCTGAACACCTGGTAAACTAACCTAGCTTGACAAAGAAGAGAATGAATTTAAAATTTACAGTACATGTGTTTTCATTTAAATTGACGGTATGACATGAACATCTCTATATAATGGGACCAGGAGGGTGGACATACAGATTTACATTAAACTCCAACAGAGATTTCTTATCACTTTGGGCTTTTAATCATTGTGGATGACATAAATATGAAAGAACATACAAAATAATTACATGTTAGTAATCTCAGTGAAGATTAAAAATAAATTTGCCTTTAAGATTCACAGGTATAAATAAAATTATCTTCCTTGATAAAAATTACAGTAGACAGACTATGAAATTAACATCCTTTCAACATGTAATTTTAAAAGTATAAATTGTATGTCCACTTATATCTTTAGACTGCAAATTCGGAGCCAGAAAGATTTTGCTGATTGTTTAAATTTTGCTAAAGTGTTAAAATCTCTCTATGGGTTTTTCTTTATATTATGTTGTAGTTTTACATGAATGTTATTGAAGCATTAATGACTTGATTGTATAGCAGTATCCATTAGCAGTGGCACTATCAGCATAAGATCTGCCCGTATAGTTTAGGTGTATCAGAATTATGAAAAAGTAAAACCACAACAGTCATTATAGTGAATGCCATTATATCAAAAACTTATATTTCTTCCATCTGAACAATATTCGTACAAACTACCATATGTAGTTCATGCTGAAAAGCTTGCTGCATAAGTAGATTTGGTTTAGGACAATAATTTTGAAAGTTGACTGGCATGTTCAGAAAAAAGAGTTATCTCTAATGGGAAGTTACTGCGTTTGTTGCCCAGTTACAAAGAATTGTGAATTTTTTAGATGCTGTTAACCTTTTATTAAGGTTAAGGTTTAAGTATTACTGAGAAAATTTAGAAGACTCTTTGGAATTTTAAAGATTCCAGGTTAATTATAAATATCAATTATTTCTTTAAAAAAAAATGGGAAGGAGAAATGATTATGACTAGAGAGTTTCAAGTGAAGGAATCCAGGAAAGAGCCCTGAAGGGCTTGGGTTTAAACCCACAATTATGGGCTTATCTATAAAAAAAGTGGTTATATCTCTACCTGCTTCATGAACTGTTATGTACTTGAAATTAGATATACAGTGTGAAAGTCCTGTTTTTCAAAGAATAGTGTATGTGTGAATGATGGTTCTAATAATCACTAATGCAAGAGACTACTGGTATGGTATATTTTGATATTTACCGACTTTGGACTTTTGAACTCAGCATGTTTGGGAAAACAAAATTATAAATAATCGAATAGATAGTAGGGATGAGCTTGATGGTACTCTCTTCAGCTCTGGGGGAGTGAGGATCCTTACTGGTCATATATCAAGAGGTTTTTGTTCTTTGTCATGTTTCATTTCATCAAAATGGAACTAGGTGACTCATGATAGGATCTAGAAAGCAAGTAATGGAAGAATAAATGAGTATGTTTCTGTATCCAATGAAACATTCTTAACTGTGATGAGAAAAAGATCCTGAGGTCTTGTAAAATCCTAAATTAATAAATAGTGCCATAATGTATTTCTTTATATTTTCTTGTACACATATTTTCTTCCACATAACAAATAATTCCTCTCAACAAATGCTTTTTTAATACACTTCATCAAAAAACTTAGCAGTTTGCTTTTTAATAAGGGATCTGTTTTTCACAAAAGTATTTTTGTCTATTTTACAATAAAACTTTAGTAAAATGTCAATACTAACTAGACTTACTCACTAGCTTCAAAACAATACCCTTATAGAACATGCCACTCAGATTCATAAGTCAGTAGAATTTGCAAATTACTGTAGTCATGGATCTTTGTATTTCTTCCCAAATTGTCCAAAAGATATACCAAGTGTCAATCAGCTTTAGCCAATGACCTATATCAGTGGTTCTCATAGTGTGGCCTGTGAACTTCTAGAAATCTCTTAATCCCTTGCAGAGGATGTTCCAGATTAAATCTACTTTCATAATAACGCTAAGTTATTTGCTCATTTGTACTCCATTTACATTTGCAATGATGGTGCAGAAGCACTGAATAGTAAAACTGTTGGTTCCTTAGTACAAATCAAGACAGTTGCCCCAAACTGTATTAGTAATAACATATTCTTCATTTCTACACACTTTTCTCCCCCAGGGGAGCTGGTTTCACTTAAGAATGTTCTTGATGAATCAGTAAAAAGAAATATAACTAAATCTGAATGTTTCATACATGTCTTCTTAATATTTCCTATGATGAACTGGGAAGTGTGCACAAAGTTTAACTGGTAAACCAATATTTTCCATGTGATCAATACATGGTGTTACAAAATCATACATGGATGAAAAATCCATTCAGAACACCAATTACAGATTTCACATTGTAACTAACCTTTAAGAAACTACCATTTATTGAATTTGGTGTATTATTGAAAAACCAAAATACTCAGTAATCTTATAAGACTGTTGAAATGCAGTTCCCTTTCCAAGTACATATCTGTGTGGTGCCAGATTCTCTTCATATACTTGAAGCAAAATAACATACCACAACAGATTGAATACAGAAAAGTACTAGATTTGGGAACCCAGATTCTTTGTATTAAGCCAGACATTAAAAGTGTTTCAGAAATACAAAATGATGCTAGTCATCTCACTTATTTTTATTTTAGAAACTAGTTTTTCATTAAAATGTAACTTACATTAGCATATAATACATGGGTTTATGGCTTAATTTTAAATGAGTCAAAAACCTATAATTTTTGCAGTTTTATGTCTAATATGGTAGATATCAATTGCTAATACCTACATAAGCAAAGGCAAAACTCTTTGGGGGTTCTAGACAATTTTTAAGAGTTCTTAATAAGAGTATAAAGGTGTCTTGACACTAAAAAATTTGAAACTGCTAGTCTGCACTAGATGTGATTTAATCAGCTAACTACAGCAAACTGGAGATAATTCTGAATACTATTTCTATTTTTTGCTAATAAGCTAGTATCTTCAGGTAGTGGTTGATCTTTGCAAATTTTATTACAGAAACGTTAGGTCAGTGATAATTATTTTAAAGTTTTACATGCTATATGAAAGTTTGTTGGGAAGAGGATTATAAAATAAAAATTTCTAGGTTTACAAAGTACTAGCAATGACAGATGAAATGAACTGGGTGCTGAGCTGTTCATAGTTTCATAGTTACCAAGCAGTTGAAACCAATTCTGATTAATTTAAGCAGAGGAGGGATATTTATTCTCAAGGGTTTCTGATAGGGTTGAATAAACAAACTTGAAGAATTCTTCTCCAAGAATAATGCAAATCAGATTGCCAAGCTGGTCCAGTAAAGACACTGCTATGTCTAGGCCCATAACTGACTGTTGTCGCTGGTGTGACCAACACCACTTATGCTGTATACCTGAGGCTGCTGTGACAATCTGGATGTGGGTGTAGCTGTTGGCACCCATCACGAGGAGAGACTTCATTTAGTCGCTGCTGTGTTGTCTTGCCAGCTTCAGTTCAAAGAATGTGGCTACTGTATCTTAACGGTAGAGGTATGCAAGGGAAGAAAACAGAAGAACCTGACATTTTCTCCTCTAGTGGGAGACAAACTATGCCTCCCAGCATAGGTGGAAGGTTCAGTTTCTGTGAATTCAGTCCCCAACCCCCCCAAAAAAAACCCCACAAATTTGTGTACTTATAAAGGAAATCTCATCTCTATATTATTAATTCAGAAATTCTTTATTAATAAGTGCTATGTATAAAGTGCTGTGCCAAGATCTGTTATCAGAGGTAAATGAGACAGGATAAATGTCCTTGCAGTTCATTGCCTAGTAGGGAAAATAATAACTTGTACCAAATGACCAGAATACAGGCCTACTGGAACAACTACCACTATAGATAAACAGTTAATTACTGTCAGAACACTTAACTATCCTGCATTATAATTGTCAATTTATGTCTCTCTCCCACTAAAAGTAAAGCCTCAATGGCTTAATTATTTTTAATGTTTATCAAGTTTTACTTGTACATAGCTTGAAGGAGTCAGTAGTTTCCGGTGATGAAAAACAACCTTCTGTCTTCATACCCAAAGTCAATATGATCAGTTATTTAGCTGGTTCTTTTTGTGTTTACCTCTTTTGCTCTTAGTTACATTCTAATATTATTACATATAATTTTTCAGTTTCAAAATTTTCTGTAGACTTCTCTTTATGGAAGATAAGTTTTATCTTTTTCTGCCTCTGATCTCACATTCAAGTGCTTTTTCCCTATACAGTTATATTATGCTTCTGGCTAGATCAGTAGTCAGTGCTTACATTGTTATGATTATATAAGTGTTACTGAATAGCTGAATAAGACAGATAAAATAATGAATTTTCCTTTCTTGAACTGTTCCTACCTCCTCCACCCCCTTGAATTTTTCTTTGTTTATATACTTGGTTTTCTGTGTACTAATCATTAAATCAACTGGAAATTCTTTTAAGATTATCTAAATCTCCTTCCTATATGCTCAGATTTTTTTGAGGTTTGCATCAATTTCATCTTTTGGGAGAAATTTATTTTTTAAAGATTTATTTATTTATTCATACAAGCTGGGGTACAGGCCAGAGGCGTGGGGTGGTGAGAGGGTTCACCAGAGACAAAGTGGGGAGCAGAACAAGCAGATGGAGGGAAATACAGTGCTAAGGGCAGCAGCGGGCAAGGTAGGAGAGGTCTGCTATGCTATGTGGGAATCTCCCCAGCCGGGCATCGAACTTGCGTCGCCGCTGCCAACAACTCCACAGCACAGCGCTTAACCGCTGTGCCACCAGGGAGGCCCTTTTGGGAGAAGTTTTGACTGATTCATCCTGATCTGGTTGCCTTCTTTATTAACTGGTGTGCAATGTCATTCTGGGATCCCCCTTCACACTATCATCTTAGGGATTCCTTTTGCTTTTCTCCTATGGTGGTATTTCCATTTCCTACCTCCCACTTCATCTTCTTTCTTGGTTTACTTCCCTGCTTTGAAAGTCCATCTCCAGTAGGATCTGGAAGTAGAACTCTTAAATTGAAACTTGTATCCCTTCATTTTGATGACATTGCTCCATTGCTTGCTAATTTCCAATTGTTGAAATATCTAAAGCTATTCTGATTTCTGCTCCACTGAATGTGACTTTTTCTTTTTAGTTCTCTGAAAGTATGTAAGATTCACTTTACCTTGGTTTGGGTTTCTTTTTACTTACTCTGCAAGGAGTTGAATAGACCCTTTCAATCTGGAAATGTCCTTCCTCTCTGAGAAATTGTCTGAAATAATTTGTTCGATAATTTCTTCCCTTCGTTTTTCTTTGTTTTCTCTTTTTAGAACACGTATTTAGGACACCTCCCGAATTGGTGTTCTAATTTTCTTACCCTTTTTGTTCTATAATTTATCTGTATTCTTTGTTCTACTTTGTAGATTTATTTCCCCATGTGTCTGTTTAGGTTTTAACTTTTTCTGTTAATGTTTTTTTTATTTTCCAAGGAAAAATGGTAATGTTTATGTGTCTCCCAGTATATTTTTATGTTTTCTGAATATACTTTAAAACTTGTGTGTGTGTATCTTGAGAAAATTTAAATAATGGAAAATAATTTGGGGTTGGCTTAATTATAAGTATATAGAAAATTAAGTTAAGAAACAATTTTGGGGGCCTTGTAATTTGTTATGGATACAATATTTCATATCTCCAAGACTATGCATGATGATTTTACTTTTATTTTTCTTATTTCTAAATAGTCTGTTTCCTCCACATTGCCTTTTCTGTGTTTTGTTTCTGTTGGTGTATTGCTTTCATTTTGAGTGTTTATTAGATATTCAATAATCCTATGTTGTTTGCTCATGATTAAAAGTGGGGGAACTTAAGAATTGAGTAAATGTCCTGAACTAAATAAGAGATCAGGAGCCTTAAAATGTAATTTTCATTTCAGGAAGTTTAGCTGAGTCATTTTTCTGGGGAAACTCCTTATAATGAGCATCTTTAAGGTTTTCTTCTAGGCTGTTTCAAGTTCTTAGAAATGAGAAAAAGAGTACTATTTAGATCATCTGCCTAAAGAGTTAAGGCCACTCCCAGTCTGGAACCTGCTTTACATATTTTCTCCAGAAAATAAAAGTCCATTCATTTCCTAAGGTGGGATAAAGGTGGTTACTCAGTTTCATGGAATGGAGAGAGGAATTTAGAAGGCATTTAACTGCTTCTTTACTGCCATTTTAGTGGGGTTTGGGTAAAGAAGAGCTATGTATGTGTGTATTAGTTCTTCATCTTTATCTGGAGTCCCTGAGCTTCATCTATGTTCCCTTACAACATTTAGTATGGTGCCAGCACATGGTAGATAATAAATGTTTGAATGTATGATGAAATCAGTTGTATCCTGAAAGCTGAATACTGATTTCTTGCTAAGTCTTGTGGTGCTATAGAAATGAGTCTTAATGGAACCTCCCTTCAAGGTAAAAATATAACATTTGCTCTACAAGCATACATTAAGCTTCTGTAGACTTTTAGAAAGGATCTTGAGGGGAGTTATCATTTGAGTTGAGCCTTAAGACATGTTCAGAAATAAGTTAGCTAAGTAGACAAAGGAGTCTTAAATGTAGAGTAGTGTGGAAGTAATAGAAGATGTGGGTTTAAACTACAGACAAAAACCTAATTTGAAGTGGAGTTGGGTAACTGATCCTAAAATTTAAAGCTTTAGGGGCTTTATATGTGTAGTATGTAGGCAGTAGTTATGTACAAAAGATTTTGGATGAGAAATTGATCTGATGAAAGTTTTATTGCAAATTGGAGGATGCTAGAGACCAGCCATGAGGAGGAGACCTGGTCAGCCCCCTCTTTAGGTCTCTGAGTGGAGTGCTTTGCTTCTTTATTCCTCATTGTACAAATGGGATGGTTTTTACTTCGTTGACCTGCTTTATATATCTTGCAAGGGTTTTATGAGAATTAAATGAGATGAGGTAAAGATATGTGATGTAAAATAACTCACAGTGAATATAGGGTTAAGAAGATCCAAGACTTAATGACTGGTTGAGTTTAGGGAATAAGGAGAAATTTATTCAAGATTATTCTGAAAATATGTTCATATTTTGGTAACAAAATGGAGGAAAAAATATAAAATGAGTGCTTGAAAATCTGGGCGTCCAGATTGGAATTACAGGCTTGAGAATCAGAGCACAGGAATTAGAATAGAGAAGGTGGCCAGATAAGTCAAGATGAAACAGAAATGGGAAGGCATGGATGGTCTCTTTAAGGTTAGCCTTCAAGAAACTGAGGATTGCCAAACAACAGCATACCGTTGAGAGTAACTTAACTGTTGAACTAGCCTCTCAAGGGCAGATTGGTTACATATTTTGTGGCACTCAATGCAAAATGAAAATGCCAGGGCCCTTGGTCAAAAAGCAAGAAAATACTGTAGTTAAAGGAACCTAAATTTGGTGCCCTTTCCTTTAAAAAGTATGTTATTGCTTACAAAACATAATAGAAGGATAATAAATGCATGGGAAAAAGCATCAACTTACAAATAACAAAGAAATAAGGGGCTATGATTTTATATGCTGCTATAAATAGCATACTTTATCAGTGTGATCTTGATTGATCATTTTCTGGCTCTCTTTCCTGCAAATTCATTTCTTAGGTCATCAACATTTTTAATTGATATAATTGAAGGTAATGTCAGTTGCTCTTGACAAATGCCAAATTGCAAATAGCTTTGGGTCATTTTTTATCCAAGAAAAGTCTTTCTGCTAATATAATTGTTTCTGCAGCTTTGACAACTCCATTTTTTAGGCTTTGACAACTTTGAAATAAATTTCTGATAAGTTATTTCAAAATACAAACTTTAGAATATATAGAACTAATGATTTTTTTCAGAATATCATTTCTAAAAATATTTAATCTTATGTGAATCAATTTTGTGTGAATTTAATTTTAAATACAAACTTATACAGTCGCATTTTAGTTGTGCTTCCTCTGCCACTTGTGGAAAACTGCACAAGAAACCAAAAATGGCTTCATGACTTGGACATAATTCAAAAAGCCTGGTTATGCATTCTATCACTATATCTTCAATTATAAGGCAAAATTAATTTTAAAATTGTCTTCCTTGTTAATAATTGGTTCATCCAAAGCTTCATTTGAAAATAATGTTCTTTTCCATCAAATGCAACAATCTTTAAATTTAATTTCTCTTTTAAGCTGGCAAGAATTTGCTTTTAAGTGCTTTAACAGTTTTCAAAATTAGAGATTCTAAATTCTTACAAAAATTCTAACAGCTTCCTAACATGCTAATATCCACATATATACTTTTACTTTGTAGTATTTTATAGACAGAGTTCACTGTCTGAGAGTTGGCATGTCCTATCCTAGCACTCAGGCTGGAGAGTTAATATTTGTGTATATGCCACTAGGATAGGTTCCAGGGGCAGATGGGTCTGCTGGCCTTCCAAGACATATTGCCATGCAGAATTTCTCTTTCCTGGGGCTGCTACGACCATTACCACCTCCATTCTGGACTCAGTCATACCTAACTCTTGAGTGCCTTATGGTACTCTGTACTGCACATTAGAGCCAAGGTCAACTGCTTGATAACATGTGCTGACATTGGACACATTTCCTTTTCTGGTGTTCCATTGTCCCAAATTCAAAAGTAAAAATCTTTAGAATTTCAAGATAGCAACAACAAAGCATCAAACCAAGCACAGCCTCCTGAGAGCAACATCCTGGGTAGCTGTCAAGTTGCACCCCTGGTAAAGAGTCTATGTTCAGTTATTCTGAAGAGTTGGATGTCAAAACTGCCTTTAAATTGAACTGTTGAGAACTTCCCTAAGATGAACTATTTGTCCTTAATGGTGCAGTCCTCAGGGACAGAGACATTGTAGTTTTCATGCAGGTAACCTTTCTTTTATTGAACATTTGAATTTTTATTATTTTTAATCTCCTTACTTCTTAAAAGAAGGGACTATGGATAATTACTTAGTTCCAGTCCCTGGTGACTTCCTTAATTATATATTCCTACAGAGCCTGTTGGCCCGCAACTCTAGTATCCAGAGTTTTGGCACTTGCTTGTTCCATAGTTTTATCTTGCCACCCATGTAATCTTGTACCCAGATTTTTTACAAAGAAAATCAAAGACAAAAATTGTCTCCTATAGCCCCATTTATTATTTTTTCTTCTTTAAAACTACGGTATTTTTTCTGACAAGTTTCTCTTAATTAAATGTCTTTTGTCCTTGTTAAAATGGATGGGGTTGAAGTAATCAGTGTGTCTGAAAGATAAAGAAGTGACAGTCAACTCACAGACCCTAATTTACACTCAGCTGGCTCCCACCGTGTGCTTTCCATATTATAAAATGATAAAAAGATTGTTGAACTAGGATTGCAGCTACTGTTTTATTCTCCCTTTAGTATCTTATATTTGGCCAAATATACTTAAGTATCAAAATTTCTTGACTGATGTGCCACTGCCATATGTGGAACAGGAATAAATTACCGGTGAGCAAGATATTAATTCCCTCTTCCACTGGGTGGCCTGGCAGGACTTAAGACATTCAGAGCCTCTGGGCTGGTTGTCTCTGACTGAAAGTGCCTTCCTGCAGTTAGCCTAATGTGTGGATACCATTTTTTTTGGAAACCATGATTTAAAAATCGTGGAAGTGTTACCTTTAAATCTCAAATCAGAAATTCACAATGAAATGAAATCCCATATTTAAGTAATTGCTTTTTACCATTTATGTGATCAATGTTGTCTTTGTTTTTCTTTATTTTCTCCTGACTTTATTTAAGGTAGACATCTAAGCAGCAGGTAGTATACAGATGAAAGTAAGAAGTATTAAGAGACTTATAGTCTGATTACTCTTCACCTAGTTATTGGTTGACAGGAACAAGAGTTTTTTTTTCAGTAAATGAGGGCTATGACTTGAAGAAATTACCAAGCTCTAAGTACTCAGATTATTTCACCCCATTCTTCTTCAGTGGAAAGGTTCAGCTTAAAAGGAGGAAATTGTGCCAGTCTATAGTCTTCTAATACTAGCAAAGTTTCATCTGTTTACTATATATACTTTTGATGAAAACAAGGCAGGTCTATTTGATCATTGTGTCCCCCCCCTTTTTTTTTTTGCAATAGAAATTTTATTTACACTAGGAACACATACATTATAAATAGAACATATTTCAAAGATATGTATAATCCAAAAGGAAGTACTAGAGTTTTAAATAAGTTAGTATGGGTGATAATGTTTTTTAAAAATCCTTTGATATATGAGCTACTACATTTAATTGCATTCATTGTAGTTTTGTGAATTTATTTTGGTCACAAGTTCAGATAATCAAAATTCAGATAAATTCTAAGCAAAAGTGCATTGGAGTACAAAAAGACTGTAAATCTACTTTAGAAGTCATAATAATACATAATACATTATCTAACTCTGTATTCTGTGTAGGCACTTTAGCCTCATCTTTTTTTTGAGCCCAAATTTGCTTCTCAAATTTTTCTGACTAGGTACTTGTTGCAATGACATATGCTGTTATACTTCATCTGTTTAGAATTTTCAATGACAGTATCCTTACTTCATTTTTGGAATATAGAAAGTATAAATAAGTAAGGTGTAGGGTATGCCCTTGACAGCAAATAATGGAATTCACATCTTTGCTCACAGCTGCAGTGGTGAGCTGCCCTCTCCTGGTCATCTGAGCCATCTAGAACTCCCACTGGGTCCTATGGAAAATCACGTTTTGCCAAAAAATAGATGTTTTAATCATACCTCTTTGAGTCCTAATTGTGTTAATTGTCCTATTCTGTGACTCTGCAATGCAAAGTTGTACTGTAGCTCCTTCCTTTTCATCTCCTAGAAAGAGGACATTGTTGACAGAAAAGATGGGGCCATATTCTCTTTCCTGCATGTTCTCCTAGGCAGTGCCCCCACCTGAGATTTTGGCTCATTATTTCAGTCTTAAGGGGAACAACCAGTGCTATTCCTTTGTTTATTAAATTCTTAAGATTAATTTGAAGTTATTCCTTACTATGTTTATCTCTCCTTAAAAAATAGATTTTCAGAACCACTCCAACATGTTCTTTTCGTGGAAGATAACTTCTTACAGATTTCTTAAAGATGGGCATCAAATCTGCCCTATTCCAATTAACAATGTCATATTGGAGTTGTTTACTAGTGAATGTTATTAAAGCCAGTGCTTCTGTGTTTAGTTTTTTTTTTTTTAAAGATTTATTGATTTATTTTTTTATTTATACATGCAAGTTGGGGTACAGGCCAGAGGCGTGGGGCGGTGAGAGGGTTCGCCAGAGACAGAGCGGGGAGCAGAACAGGCAGATCAGAAATACACTGCTGAGGGGAGCAGCAGGCAAGGCAGGAGAGGTCTGCCGCGCCATGTGGGATTCTCCCCGGCCGGGCGTTGAACTCGCATCGCCGCTGCCAACAGCTCCACAGCGCAGCGCTTAACCGCTGCGCCACCGGGGAGGCCCTCTGTGTTTAGTTTTAAAACCAGTGCCTCTGTGTTTAGTTTTTAATTCTTGAGTCTTTGTTTCTTATTACTTACAAGCCTATCCTTACTTTCCACCCTGGCCTTGCTGACCAATAGGATAGGATCAGCGTCAACTTCAGTACTCACCAAAAGTGTAATACCAGAATATTGAAAACAATAGATTTTAGGAATTTCACTTCTTTGTTGAAAAGTCATAATTTTTCTTGGCCTTTTTCTTGATTTACCAGGAATTCTTTCTATGTGCTCTATATTATGTGTTAAAAAATATGAAAAGTGGAAAAAACAACTCTGGCATTTATTGAAGTTTGTAACTTGATACTTGATATTTCTATTTGAAGATTCATATAAGACTTTTTATGAGGCTATTTGTTAAGCTTCATATATATTTTAGTAGCTAAGTATGTCTCATTGCTCACGCACATACTAATATATATCCTCCAAGAAACCCTACAGTTGAGATCAAAAGACTCTAGATGGAAGTTTTAAAATCTTTTTGTTGGTCATTTTACCTTTCAGACAATTCTATGTAGTTACATTTTACTTGAAAATTACATTATGTGTTATAAATATACATTTGGAGAAGAATAAAAGTAGAAATACTAATTTGGGTATTTGAAAACTTTTCTTCTAGAGTTAGCTAGAATTCCTTTCCATTTTAAAGTAGGAATGAAAAACTCAATTAGTTCATATTTGAGGAAAATTTAAGACCCTAATCAGTACCTAAAAAATAATTATTAGGCATAATATTGAAAGAGCAGGTTTTAAACTTAGAAAACTTGAAAATCAAGTCAAAATAATAGGAATTAATCATAACAGGAGTAGAATATATGCCACTTCATCTCC
Source organism: Scalopus aquaticus (assembly GCA_004024925.1). Classification (NCBI taxonomy): domain Eukaryota; kingdom Metazoa; phylum Chordata; class Mammalia; order Eulipotyphla; family Talpidae; genus Scalopus; species Scalopus aquaticus. The sequence continues at coordinate 39,856 of PVIJ01007620.1, forward strand.
CAACCACTCTGTTTTTGTCTTATATGATAAAGATTTATAGATAATTAAGATCTCACTTGAACTTGGGAACCATGGATAAACAAGAGTCCAGGTTTCTTTAATTTGATATTTGCCTTTCCTTTATAGAACTTCAAAAGTTATAAAATTTCTCTGCTTATCATTGATGAAATTATTTAAACATTTTCACACTTGATGTTGAACTCCCGTGTCATTTATTAGCTATGTGACAAACTTACCTACTTCCCTCCATTATAAAAATAGAAATAATAAATCCCATAATGGATAATTGTGATGATCAAATTAAAAGAGTGTTAAAAACATTTTGTAAACTGTTAAATGGCACACAAATGGTATTATTTGTACAAAAAAAACCACTGCACTTCAAAATATTTTTAACCCATGACATTACCAGAAGGAAAAAAGTATTATAGCCCATGCCAAACAGACTTAATTTTTCTTTTCACAATCACCTAATTACATCAGTCTTGTTTACTGATAAAAAACTTTAATGTACCTTTTTGTGTGTGTGTGGAGATCAGTCAGTTGTTTAAGTTTTATGCAGCCTACTACATTTTCTATTGTGTATTACATGCGAACTAAAATAGGACTTAAACATTTAAATACCTTTTCCTTATTAAATCTTACCTCTAGACTATAAAGGACTTGAAAAGTAGACATTTCATGTATTAGTCTTTTTCTTGCCAGTTTTCTTACCTAACAATCAAATAATGGTTTTTGGATATGAGTGCTTCCTCATAAATACAGAACTCGCACCGTAAATTTTAAGTAGAGACTAGGTCTTTTTGTGACTTTCTATTGCTTAGGAACCTTCCTTCAATATGCTGTTTTCTCTAGATCTCTCCATGGCAGTTATATTTGAACTCTCATTAGAGAAGAAGAAATTGCCTGTGACCGTAAAGCCCCTTGTTTGAGGTACAAGACCAAGCCCTTGTAATGTTTAGGCGGTAACTTGCAACAAAACAAACTCTAATTTGTGTATTCCTGCATTTGAGTTTCTATCTCTGTATTTATGTATGTGTGTGGCAGTGTAGGGTATAGGATAAATTTGGTAGCCTAGGAAACCTGTGTCCCATCAGGAGAGAAAACAGATGTTCTTCCTCCTGGTAAGGAACTGCAGCTATCCAGTTAGCAATTATGAATCTCTTCCCTAGATAATACCCTTGAGGAAGGAATCTTTCAGCAGGCAGGATCAAGAAGCACATGGCTTTTTTTTTTTTTTTTTTTTTACTACTGTATAGGACTGAATCTTCTAACATTTGCCCTCTTTTCATGCCTTCAATTCTAAAAAGATGGTTAAGAGTCCCATTTGAATTATATGACTACTTTACAGAACTAAAATCTTTACTTCTAGGATACACTGGTAAGATTGTGAAAGTTCTCCCCATCCCCAATCTAACTCAGTCTAGTTGTTTCTAGATGCTTTTATTGACCATTTTCTGATTTTGAGTTGTTTTGATTGAAATGGTATTATCCAAGTCTTGTATGTGTTTTTCTGAAAAAAGACCAGCTCCTTTTCTACTTATGTAATACCCTGCTTATAATACCTTGCTTCTTTTTCCTTCCCCATGCTACTACTGTGGTTAAAACTTTTATCTTTTTATATAGGCTATTGAAATAATTTGTCATTTTGCAACTTTCCCTCTCTTCCCTTCAGTTCCTTCCCCGTTGCTGTTAAATTTTTCTTCCTAAAATCTATATCTCATTATAACTTTACTTTTTTCAAAGACCTTCAGTAGCTCCCCATTTCCTATGAAATTAAACATAATCTGTTCAGTGTAGAATTTAAATACCTCAGTGATCTGGCCCGTGGTTCATCTTTCTAGCTATGTACTCTAGACTATGAGCCAAACTGAGTCACTCAGTCTTCCATACTTCATTGCCACTTTGCCAATATGCAAGTCAGTCTCTTTCTGGGAGTCCTTTCTCATAACTTCATGTCATCCCCCAAGCCCTTTATCTTGAAGTCCTAAGTCTTCGTCAAGATCTTGCCATAATGTCACGTTTACTTCTTTTTTTTAAAAAAAGATTTATTTATTTATACATACATCTGGGGTACAGGCCAGAGGTGTGGAGTGGTGAGAGGCTTCACCAGAGACAGAGTGGGGAGCAGAACAGGCAGATCGACGGAAACACACTGCTGAGGGGAGCAGCGGGCGAGGCAGGAGAGGTCTACTGCACCATGTGGGATTCTCCCCGGCTGGGCGTTGAACTTGCATCACTGCTGCGGACAGCTCCACAGCCCAGCGCTTAACCGCTGCGCCACCAGGGAGGCCCCTCTTTTTCTTTTTTTAATTCTTCACTTTTATTCCTTTTGAAGAACATAGTACTTTCCACTTCCATATGCATTTTGGGTCAGTTTGGGAAATTCCAAGAACATGCCAATTCACAGTTTGTTCAGTATAGCTTGAATCTAAAGATTCATCTTAGTGTTTAATTATCTGATCCATAAATAAAATTTCTTTCTATGAATGTGTTTATACTCTCTCAACATAGTTTTTAGTTTTCAGTTTTCATGTCTTGCTCTTTTCTTGTCACATTTATTCTTGAATATTTTGTATTTTTCATTTAAATGGAATTTTAAAAATCTAATTTCTCTTAATTTCTAGTGCATCCATAGTACAGTTCTCATAATCAGGAAATTAACGATATATAAGATTATTAACTAATCTATCAGAATTGAGTCACATTTTGTCAGTTCTCCAACTAACATTCTTTTTCTGGATCAGGAACTACTAGGATCACACATTATATTTAGTGTAACTTCATAGTCACTCTTAATCTTGGACAATGTCTTAGTCTGTCTTTAATAGCTCTTAAAAAATACTAGCCAGTTACTTTGTAGAATCTCTCTCATTTGGGCTTGTCTTATGTTTCCTCAAAATCAAATTCCAGCTATGCCATTTTGGCAGGAAACTCAAAGGATTTGTTGTGTCCTTAGAGGTATATTTATAGTCCCATTACAGAGAACATTTATTTTAATATTAAGGGACTGAAGAAGCTTAAAAGTAAACAGTGTTCAATAAATTAAAAATATATCCTGAAATTTCTAGGAATATATAATTGTATTTCTGAGAGATGAATTACAACAGCGAAAGTATTTTTTATTTACTGTTTCCTGTTCACGTTTTCTGTATTTTCCATAGCAAAGGTAATGGGAATTTTCCCCATTTATTATCCAGAAAGTATAGAAATATACTAGAAAATAAGATTTATATTTAATCAATAAGAAGTAAATTCTTGATACAAATGGGACCTCATCTCTTTAAAAGAAATGGTTCCATTGACTTTGGAAGTGTGTAAACTGGCAAATCAGTTGTAGATAGTTTCTCTAGAAATATGTGGCTTTAAAAAGAGAACAAATGTTCTGTTTTCAGAAGATGACTATTCATTTGTTCCTCTTCCCCTATCATGTGAAAAGGATGGACATAATATTTTAATTCTCAGGTCACATCATATTTAAAAATGTTCAAAGAACAGCACCTTTATTTCTACGAGCTTTATTGGAGGAGGATCTTCATTTTGTAGAGTTTGTCTAGTTTCTATTAACAGCAAGCACTTTTCTGATCTTTTCTGAAAAATCAGGTCTTTTGCTTCAAAACAACTGAGAGTGTGTATCTTATATTTTTTTATTGTAACATTATATTTATTTTTAAAACCTAGAAACTGCCTAATGGTGCTAGGGCAGTGCCTTTGTGTAGGTGAGAAAGTATCTAATAAGACTCTCATCACAAATGGCAGGATTGACCTGCCATTGCCAGTTGGTAAATGGTTTAAAAAATATGCTATATCAACTAAATAAAATATTATGCACTTCTTAAAATGATAAATATGAATATGAATAATGTTTCTGACAAGTGGAAATCCAGAATACAAAAAGTTCAACTCTCTATGATGTATATTATTTAAAATTTGATATGTAACCAAAACTGAAAGGCAAACAAAAATAAAAACCATACATTTACAGTTAACAAAGTTCAATCATAATATGTTTAATATATTTTCCCATTAAATGACATTTTATGAATGTTCAAGTCAGTGTTTAAGTTTCAGGTATAGTAATTTATTTTGGTTTTGTATCTTTTTATAAAATCATGATAATTTTTTTCTTGTTGATAATACAATTAGTAAAGTGATATGAGCTTCTATAACAAATTTGTCCTAAAAGTTTATATTAGTTTAAGTACAATAGAATTTGATTTGTGCTCATACAACAACTCAAGTTTTATTTTTCTGACTGGTGGGTTGGTCTCAGGGCATGGTCTTTGGAGGCTCAGGCTGATAGATGACTTTGCCATCTTCAAGAGATTCAAGATAGCTTTGGTGGTGGCTAGATATCTCAGCCCTAAAAAGAAAAGACCATAGGGGAACACATGAAGGTCTTTTTTTATGAGACCAGCCACCAATTCTCTTCACATTCCACTTACTGCAATTCAACTATTTGTTCTTACACAATTGCAAAGGAGACTATGAAATGTTAATTCACTATGTACACAATTATGAAGGCTGAAAAGCCTCATGATCTGTAAGCTTGAGACCCAGGAAAGCCAGTGGTGTAATTCAGTTAGTGTGAAAACCTGAGAACCAGGGAAACTCATGATGTGAATACCAGTATGAGGGCAAGAAAACATGCGATTAGCTATCCCCGCTAGAGCATTAGACTGGATTGTTGTTGGGGAGGGGAGGTTGTTATTTTTAATGGAAAGTGTTTTATGCATCACATATCCATCCAAGGTCCTCAGACAGTTTCCTAAAATGTAACTGAAAATGCAGTAAAATGCCTGAATCTGTAAAATGCAAAACGAGCATCCTAACCATAAAGCAAGTAATAGACTTATTAGCAATTGTTTCTTTTTATGTACAAGGAGATGCAATTCGCATGCCATATGTAGATTTTATCCTTACAATATGCATATCAAACAACATATAGTCATAAATTTGTTAGAAAAATGTAGATAAAAGTTTACAGTGATGTGGTAATCATTTAGTCATATAACAAATAGCTAATCATTATATTGTGCACCTGAAACTAATATAATGTTGGAATGCAGTTATACCTTTTACAATTACAACAGTTAAAAAAGTCTACTGTGAAATAAAACAAGGCCACATCTCATAGTGCTCGTCACATAAGAAGTGAGGTAGAACTTGAAGAAAACCAAGGAAAGAAGAGTGTTGCATTAGCCATTTTCTCTTGTTGCAGGAAATGATAGTGTAAAGTCAGCCAAGATATGGCCACAACCCAAGTGCCTGAGGACAAACAATTTTAAAGAAGATATGGTGTAGATATACACAATGGAATACTACTACACAACTATTTTAAAAGAAATGAAATCTTGCCTTTGTGATGTGATGGACCTTGAATGGATTATACCAAGTAAAAGAACTGGAAAGAGAAAAACAAATTCCATATGCCTTCACTCATTTGTGGAGTATAGACACAAAGCAAACAAACAAGCAAAACAGAAATAAACCCTTGGTCTCTGACAATGGAATGGTAGTTACCAGGTGGGGGAGGAGTAGGTAGAGGAAACCAGTTAGTTGGTGGTGAGTGGTGACCTAGACATTTGATGGTGAGTATGGTGTGTAGTATACATAGATGCTGAGGTGAGAAACTGTACACCTAAAGCTAACACAGTGTTGGAAGCTAATGTTACCTCAATAGAGAGAAAGAGATAAATGGAGGGAGGGAGGAAGGAGCCAAAATGCACAAAGACAGGGAAGACTTTCAGGCCAACTGAAACACAGACAAATTAATAGTACAACTGACTTCCAAAAGGAATGTTTTTATAAATGTTTAGAGCAAAAAATGCAAAACAGAATGGTACACTCACATATATGAATTTCTTGATGGCATTCTCCATGTTCTACGATGTTGTATTTGGATATTCTCCATGTTGTATTTGGAAAGTAACTTGAGACTTTTCCCTTACATGCTGAAATTTTGGGAAATAAGTTCAAAATTATCTATATAAACATTGGTCCAAAAAACATTACATTAAGAGAGAGAGGCCTTTTACCCAGAAAACTTTTCATGAGATGTCATCTGTACATTTCATTTATCCGTTCAGACGGATTGAAAAGGCTTTGGGAAATTGGCGATAAGGTTGATTAGTCATTAGTATTTCCTGGCTAAGATCATTAGTATAATACCAGAGAAGTTTGTGATCATATATTTTGATGATGTATTTTGATCCTTGGAGAGAGAACTGTGACTAAGGTGAAATGAACATTCCTAGTTTACTGTCATGCACATGTTATTCACCTAATCAGTGTACTTCAAAACAAGGCTGCTTTTTAATCCTCTATTCCTTGTCACCAGCATTTCCTCTTTCTAGAAATTTTCCTCCCTTTTTTGTACTTTGATTACTGTTCATCAAATTGCTTTTTTCTTGACGGTGAAGATTTCCTCCCTGATCACATCAACCCCTTACTTTTCTGAGTCTGGTTAGCATTTAGTATAAGGTGTTGCCATTTGCTTAACTTTTTTCATGTACTGGTTTTGTCCTTATCCTTTCATGTGTGGTACTTTGTACCATAACTTGATTTCAGTTACTTAGAGCAGGAACTATGTTTTATAATTTTTGTTCCCCACCCATGCTTGTCAGCACAGAGCTTAATAAAAAGCAAACTCTTTGTGAATGCTTGCAAAAGCCCTTGGTATCTCTAAAGTGCTCTCAAAACAGACTCCTATTATAAGGTAATGAGAGTTTACTGACTAAACATATTTCTCTGCAGGTCAATAAAATACCTTGGTTCCAGACCTATTAAGTGTTTATTGGCAAAGAAACAAATTGGTAAGCTTCAATAGTCATAAATACACTCCTAAACCCCGTCCTGCCCACATAAAAAAATTTCTGATGTCTCAAAGGGCTAATCCTGTTGTGTTAACCATGGAATACTATAGTTGTCCATTCTTGCATCACTTTCAAAACCCTGTTCTTTTGGTCTTTCAGCAAATACATTCACTACTACTTACTGTGTGCTAGGCTGGGGATACAAAATGAACCAAACTGCTATGAAAGAAAGATAAAATAGTGCTATGAGAATGTGTAATGGAGATCCTAACCCAGTTTGAAGGCCAAGGAATGGTTTTATGGGTGATATTTAAACAAATCCAAAAGATAAATAAGAACTAACTAGTTAAAATGGTGGAATGAAGAGTGTTTTTGATCAAGGGAATAACATGTCACAGGTTCTCTGATGGAAGGGATAATAACTTTTGCTCTCCTGAGGGAAGACTGGTGTGGCTTGAAGACAGTAGGTTAGAGAACCTGTAGAGTGAGATAAGACTTGAAAAAGTGGGCCTCCCTGGTGGCGCAGCGATTAAGCGCTGCACTGTGGAGCTGTCAGCAACGGTGATGCAAGTTCGAGGCCCAGCCCTCTCCTGCCTCACCTGCTGCTCCCCTCAGCAGTGTTTCCGTCAATCTGCCTGTTCTGCTCCCCACTCTGTCTCTGGTGAACCCTCTCGCCGCACCATGCCTCTGGCCTGTACCCGCTTGTATGCATAAATAAATAAATCTTTAAAAAAAAAAAAGACTGGAAAAAGTAAGTAAAGATCAGAAGTTGTGGACATCACAGGCAATGTTAAGGTTATTGGTCTTACTTTTTAAGCGTTTGGAAACTGTTGAAGTGTACAAAGTAGGAGTTACAGAATCAGATTTGTATTTTGCCAAGACCTGTAAGCAGCAGCAAGGGATATGGTCTGAGGACCTCAGGTAGATGCATGAAAGACTGGTTAAGAGGCTATTCTTGTAACTCCAGGAATGAAATTTTAGGTTAGTGAGGTTGCAGTGGAGAGAAAGAACTGAATTTGATCAAATGTTAGAAATTAAAATCAACAGAACTTGGTGAGGCATTCTATATGGATGATGAGAGAAGACAACAAAAACAAGTATCAAATTTCTGATTTTGTTCCCTACGTGTATAGGTGCATTGTATGCCAAAAAACACAGGAAGGGGACCAATTTTAGGATGATTTGGCTAGGGACATGTTGAGATTCCTAGGTTGTTGGATATATAACATTAATCAGATCAACAGAGGTCCCTTTGAATTACAAGCGTAGAGATAGTCTTAGACATTTAGTTTTCGAGGGAGCTTACATTTGTTTATTGGTAGCCACTAACTACAGGTGACCTTTGAGCTTATGGAATGTACCTGATCTAAAGTGATGTTTGCTATAGTTGCCACATGGAAAAAGATCGCAAAGCATGTTATTTAGTGTTTTTTTTTTTTAATATTGGTTGCATGTTGAAATGATATTGTAGAGATGTTAGGCTGGATGAATTATATTACTAAAATTAATTTGATCTGTTTTTATGTCTTTCAGTGGCTATTAGAAATTTTAAAATTATCTGTCTCACATTTTTGACTTGGATTATAATTGAGACTTTCTATTGAACAGTGCTGGTATAGAAAAGCAGGTTTAGGATTGTAACTTGAGACATTTAATCTCTTTGTTATCAGATTGGTCAGGTTCTTGACATTTTCATTAGAAAGATTCAGATGCACTACATACACATAAAATCACAGCACTGAAAAGCCCTCCTAGAAATTTTACATGCTTCAAAGTATAAGAATTTTATTTTCCCTACTTCGTTTCTGAAGAAACCACCACTGAAAGTAGTTCCCAATAACCAAAAAGGAGAAGGAGGAGCGAGAAAAGCCATCAATTTCATTTGTTTCGATCTGAAGAAACAGGTATGATTCTTTCCATATGACTTGAATTTTAAAGAAACATTCAATATGTAGTGTCAGTCACATGGTAGTCTCATTGTACCCAAAGAGCAAATATTTGGTTACCTCAAAGAGAAGAACTTTCTCTTCAAGCACTGAAACTAACAAAGTGGTGGGCTAGTTCGAACACTGCCATTTTTCAAACTCCTAAAAAAATAATGAATTTAAAGAATTATCAAGACAAGCAGATTTTATGGACCTCTTCAGGGAAGAGAACAGTGCTTAATAATACCTAAAAAGGCAAATAAATAAAGATCAAGATTCTGATCAAGCTTCTAAACCTAACTACCAGTTTATAGGAAATACAGAGAGTATGATATCATGAAGATGCAATCGACAAAATCCAGAATGTGGAAAACTACAGTGTAAATGGCCTAGTTTCTGTAATAAAAAATTGCAACAAAAGGGGAGAGATTATATGAAAATAGGAAACAGAAGGAGAACCTATAGATTCAGAGAGACCTAAAAGAAATATTAATTTATTATAATGGGCATATTACACTTCTTTGTATCAGAAATTTGGGGGGGAAAGCAGAAATTTTAAGTTTATTACCGTGATTTAACCTTTACCTTTGTGAGTATCTTCTAGAGTTGATGATTTGACTAGTAAAAAATTTTATTTTCATATAGTCGTCAACTAATTCTCCTTTAGTCACTTCTCTGTGAATATGAGGGTAGAGAAATAAACGTTTTTAGACAGTTATTAAATACATACATAGAATATGTAAGGAAAATTATAAAGTGAACATCTATTTAACTATCACCCAGGTCAAGAAATAGGACCTTGGGCCTCCCTGGTGGCGCAGCGGTTAAGCGCTGCACTGTGGAGCTGTTGGCAGCAGCGACGCGAGTTCGACGCCCAGCCAGGGAGAATCCCACATGGCGCGGCAGACCTCTCCTGCCTTGCCCGCTGCTCCCCTCAGCAGTGTATTTCTGATCTGCCTGTTCTGCTACCCGCTCCGTCTCTGGTGAACGCTTCTCGCCGCCCCACGCCTCTGGCCTGTACCCCAGCTTGTATGTATAAATAAAAAATAAATCTTTGAAAAAAAAAGAAATAGGACCTTGACAGTACATCTGAAGGTTGTCCTCTACCATACTTCATCTCTCCCTCCCCCACAGAAAAATCCATTACCTTGACAATGAGAATAGTCACTTCCACACCTTTTTAAAATCTTTTTTTATAATTTATCTTTGTCCATACAGTTTTCATACTTTTACTGTATCTTATGTATATATAATATTATTTTAAATGTCTTGTCAGCTTTACATTTGTAGGATTCATTTGTGTTGATGTAGCTTCATTTGATGTTTATTCTTTTGATGTAGTCCTAGTTCATTTAGCTGTTTTATAGTATTCTGTTGTATGGCTCTACTCCTAATACAGTCATGTGTTGTTTCACGATGTTTTGGCTGCCAAGGGATGGAGATACACACACACACACACACACACATAAATATATAGGTTATGCCATATAACAAAGGTGTGCAGTGTGTTGTATGATCCACATTTGTGTAATTATGCTGTTCGATGTTTGCACAATGATAAAGTCTCCAACGGTACATTTCTCAGAGTGGTGCATGATTTTATTTCCATTCTCTTATTGATGGACAGTTACATTCTTGGAAATTTTTTGCAGTTACAAATTAAGTTGCGGTAGATAGTCTTATGCATGTTTCTTGGTCTAAAATTATGGGGTCTCTCTAGGGCAGGGCCTAGTATGCTAGGCCACAGAATACGCTATGACCCACAGAGCACCTGCCTTTTTATTTTTTTTCAACTAATCTTTAGTGAAGCAACCATGCACATTTGTGCATCTGTTATCTGTTACTGTAGCCTACAGTGGCAGCGTGGAGTAGAAAGACCTTATAATCCACAAATCTAAAATATTTACTATCTGGCCTTTCAAGAAAAAGTTCATTGACCCATGATCTTAGAGTAAGTAGCGAGGGGTAGACTTCCTAGACCATAGGGTAATCACCTTCACTGTATATTTGCAAAGTATCCTGCAGCCTTGATTGTATGAGTTCTTGTTCATCTACCCATTAGTCAATATTTAATACAGCCAAAATTTTCTCTTTCATGGTTGTATCTTGTCATCATTTATGTTTCTGTTTACTGATTACTAGTGAAACTGAAAATCATTTCATGTGTTTGTTGGACCTTGCATCAGTCTTCCATCTTTTTCTATTAGTTGCCTGTTCATTGCTTTGCCCATTTTTTCTATGTTGTCTTTTTCTTAACAACTTGTAGGATTTTTTTTTTACATCTTCTGGACATGAACCCTTTGTTGGTTCTCTGTATTATCAATATTTCCTCACAGTCATTGGCTTATCTTTTAATCTTTCTTAATTATGTCTTCTTTAAAAAGAAAAAAAGCACTTTTTAATTGAAAGTCATTTCACACTTACAAAATGTTGCAAAAATAAGCAATATAATGTGTACCCTTTATCCAGATGCTTATTGCTTACATTTTACTGCATTATTGTGTGCTTTTTCACACCCTCTCTGTGGATTCTGAGCCTTCTGAGGGGAAATTACACACACCTTGTCTATCCATTAACTCATAAATGCCCCACTGTGTATTTCCTAAGAAGAGATAGTGTATTACATAATTCTAGTATGAAATTTGTATTGGCATAGTTTTATCTAAACTACAAACTCTTCTGTTTGGTTTTTTTTCATGATATGTTTTGATGTGTTAACATTTTCAGTTCTAGTGTAGTTATTTTATCAATATTTTCCTTAACTGTCTATCTTTAAAAGTCCTTGCCATTTCTGGGATTTTTAAATACTGTGTATATTTTCTTATACAGTTTTTTTAGGATTTTACTTTACATATTTAGGGCTTTAATTCACTTGGAATTGTGTATGTGGTGTGTGATAAGTTCCAATATTTTTTGGAATAAACCATTTGTTCCCTATGGAATGTACCTATGTCAAATACCAGTTTGTGAATTCAAGTCTCTCCTTGGGTTCTATGTCTCTTCATGTACCTGGACCACACTGTATTAAGCATTGGAGGTTTGTACTATTGATAATTATTGTTATATGACTGGGCAAATGTCTCAGGCATGTTTTTCTCAAGTTTACCATCTACTTTGAGGAATAATTATGTAAAAAAACAACTCATATAAATATTTCCTGGTCAAAATACAGAATATCACTACACAGTCAAGGCCTTGGGTGTGCCCCTTCTTCATTGTAACCTTCATCTTCTTACAAGAGGTAGCCTGACTTTTGTGGTAATGATTTCCTTGATTTCCTTTATAGTTTTATTGTCAACATATGCCCTAAACTATGATCTAAATTCCCTGTTTTGGAGATTTATGTTCATGAACATGTACATATTTTTGTGTATGATTGTTTTCTTTATATAACATTAGGTAGCTGTGGTTCGTATTGTTTGTTTTTTAAATGATACAGGATATTTCACTTTATACCCTTACCAGAATTTATCCATTCTACTCTAAATGGGCATTTTGGCTATTGCTAACACTCTTCTTCATGTGTGTAGACTATAATTGCCTTTGTCTTAAATATACATATCCTCCGCTTTAGTAGGTAATAACAAACTCTTTTTCCAAAGTGGTAGTACCAATTTATATTCTACCAAGCAATTTATATTCTTACAAACAGTGTATATGTTCATCCTTGCTAGCACTGATGCTGTTAATATTCTTAATTCTATTTTGGTAGGTGAGTAGTAGTTTATTGTGGTTTTAATAAATTTTTACTGATGACCAAATGAAGTCAAGTATGTTTTATGTTCATTGGTGATTTAGATGTCATCTTTTGTAAAGGTCTATTTTAAGTAGTGCTAGTTTTTCTATTTATTTGTCTTTCACAGTATATCTTCTCTATGTGAATTCTTTATATGTTGGACAGATTATCTCCTCCCACTCTGTGGCTTGTGTTTTCAATCTCTTAATAGGGCGTTTTACTTTGGTTTTGGTTGTTTTTTGTTTGTTTGTTTTTGTTTTTGTTTTGTTTTGATAAACAGAAGGGCTTGATTTCAATGTAGTCAAAAGTTATCAAATTTGAATGCATGCTCTACCACTTGCCTACTGTGTGACCTTGGCCCCCTTTGAGCTTTAGTTTACTTATCTGTGAATAGTTGGTAATAATATCCATGTCATAGGGTAATTGAGAAGATTAAATGAGATAAAGCACTTATCACAGAGCTTTTTTACCTAGCAGTCCCTCAATAGATGTTAATTGCCTTCCCCATCATTTAGGGTGCTCATTTTCATACTGTCTTTTGGGAAATTGGGTAGTATTCATGAGCTATTTGCAAATGAATGTTTTGGAAATTAGAATCTCATATAATTATCCCAGGAATTTAGAACGTAGCCTAAAATAGTAAATCATAATTAATTCGCCCAGAGAAGTAAAATGTAACATTTTCTCTGTTGAAAAGGATTTATACTCAATATGGGACCCTTGAATAATAAAACTCATGACTAGAGTATCTTATCCAGAAAATGAGACACGATAGTTAAAAACAATCTAAACCCTATACATAATGCATCATGTTTTAAATCTAAGGGTAAATCTTTTTGCCTCCAAGAAGAAAACAAGGTTTCTTAAATGATATGAAATTGCAAATTATTCCAGCTCAAAGTAACTTCCCCTTCCTTGGAACTTTCCAGTGTTTATTAATTTTCATTTTACTCTGTTCCATCTTTCACTCAACAAATATTACAAAACACTTTTTATTATGTATGAAGTCCTATAATAGGTGAAAGGGACAAAGCAGAGAAAAGTGTAATAATCTTTGCATGAATAGAGGTAAGAAAGAAGAGTGGATGATTATTTCAAAAGATTTTAATACCATGTAAAAAATGCACTCTCAGACTTCTGCTTCTGGAAATGGTAGTATTATTCATAATGGTCCAGCCTTCCTACAGATAATTACACTCTGGACAAAATACTATACTATAAATATTTTAACATATAAATTTGCATATACATATATATCACATATATCACTTTAAAGCGTATACATATATCACTTTATACTTTAATACTGAAAAACATGAAATAACTGAAAGTATAAGAAATCAACCAAAAGCAGGCAGAAACTCAGCACTTGGGATAAAGGAACATGATTAGATGAGTTTCCTGTTTTTTTAAAATAATTTTTTGCCTAAGGGCAGTCACTACTTGGTACATCATGGAGGATGGCTAGAAATCAGAAGTTTCCAGTCTTATTGGCTTTGGGAATTTGAAAAGAGCGGCTACTACCGCAGCTTGAAAGTAAATGGGAATTCACAGAAGGAAGCACAAATATTTATGAAATTTTTATCCTTGAACAAGACATCAGCACTCTTTAAAGGAGCATAACAGAATCCATAGTCTACAAAGTATCATTCACAAGATACAGGATGCCATCCAATATTACCAGACAAATGAAGAAACTGGAAATTTTGACTGATACTCAATGAAGGGCAATAAATGGATGCTGAACCTGGAGTGACCCAGATGTTGGAATTAGCGGATAAGAATTTTAAAGCCGTTATTTTGACTGTGCTCATCCATACAATAAAATAACAGACATGAAAACTCAGTGGAAAAATAAAGCTTAAACGAGAACTAAGTGGATATTCTAGTACTGAAAGATACGGTATCTGAAATAAAAGTTAACTGAATAAACATAATAGTAGATTGAAAATGTTAATGAATTTGAAGACCAAATCTGAAAAGCAGAGAGAAAAAATATTTTAAAAGTAAGTTTAAAAGAACAGAGACTCTGTTACCCATTGAGCAATATTAAAAGACCCTAGTGTCATGAAAGTCCCAGAAGAAGAGAATAATTATCTACTTTGACTTAATGGACATTTTGAACACAAAGCCCTATTATTGTAGAATGTATGTTCTTTCCTTGCATATATAGAACATTCAACAAGATAAATCATGTGCTGGATCACAAACTGATGAATTTTAATATTAAAACCTTACAAAATATATTTTCTGATCACAATAGAATTAAATAGAAATAAAACAAAGATATCTGGATAATTCCCCAATATTTGGAAATTAAATAACATTGGGCCTCCCTGGTGGCGCAGTGGTTAAGCGCTGCGCTGTGGAGCTGTTGGCAGCGGCGACGCGAGTTCGACGCCCGGCCGGGGAGAATCCCATATGGCGCGGCAGACCTCTCCTGCCTCGCCCGCTGCTCCCCTCAGCAGTGTATTTCTGATCTGCCTGTTCTGCTCCCTGCTCTGTCTCTGGTGAACCCTCTCGCCGCCCCATGCCTCTGGCCTGTACCCCAACTTGTATGTATAAATAAAAAATAAATCTTAAAAAAAAAAAAGAAATTAAATAACATTAAACTAAATTAAAGCTTTTTAAGTTTTGTCTTATTACTGCTTGCTTAACAAATTGCTGCAAGTGGTTAATTAGCATCCCTTGGTTTTTACCATTTTATTATAAAGGAAAAATAAAAGGTAAAATTTCTTTCTTTTCTGTCATATGTAGGTAAAGCATTTTATTTGTAGTTTTTTTAGATTTAATTTTATTTAATTTATATCCTTCACATTATTATGTATCCACCATAAGTTTCCCACCACCAGTTCACCCGTGAACCATCACCGTAGTCCCTTGTGCTCTTTTCTCCCCTATTTTGGTCACTCTCCCTCCCCCTGCCCTGCAGACTGTCTCTTATTTATGGTTGCCTGCTAGTTTTTGTTTTTGTTTTTTATTTGTGTGCTATTTTCTTCTGATTTCTCGTTTGGCTCTCTTACATTCCTCCTGTAAGTAATACCATTCGATATTTTTCTTTTTCCGTCTGGTTTATTTCACTGAGATGATCCCTTCTAGCTCCATCCATGTTGCTGTGAATATTTGTAATTTCCTTAAATGATCTCTTTCCCGTTAAGGGGATGGAGTCAGCATTTAGTATTCCTGTTTTTACCTAAGAACTTGGCATAAGTATTTGTAGTCTTTTGGAATCTTTCTTAGAAGCCCTTCAGGTTCTTCCTTTTGCTGAGCCCTCTTTCTGTACTATACATTCCCCATCACCACCATCAACTAACTGACTCCATTTCATCTGCCTTCAGTCCTGTCCCACTCCTGGTTTTGGAGTTTATTTTGAGTTTTCTCATCTATTTACTTGGATTTTATGACCCAGAATGTTCACTGTCATCACTTCTGCGTGCCGTTCTATTGTTCATCTGTGCCTCATTCTGTATGTCTTTCTTTTACTCTTCTCTGTGGATGACTTGGAATCATCTCTCATTGTAACTTTTTTTTATAGGTTCCCACCAATTTTAATCCACATGATTTTTTCTTGATGTTTCAGGTAATAATTATTTTATATTTTGAGCAGTTCATTTCAAAAGATTGTTCAGTAGAAATCCTGGCCTAAAAACAAGAAGCAGAGAAACATATTCTTGTTTCTGTAGACAATAACTAGAATTAGTTAAATATATATTGGGGGTTGGGGCAAGAAATATTGCCCAAACTTTTACATACATCTTTTATTGCATGTGTATCTAATCAGTCTCATTTCAAAATGCATTCTTTTTACTACACTGATACGGTGTTTTGTAATATAGAAATGCTTTTGAGGAATAGAATTTGTTAAGGAATGACTTAAATAGCTTCAGTTTCAGCTATTCATTATGTATACATAAAGTCTTGGTAACCCACTTATTTACCTGACAGGTTCCAGTTCTTAGACTAAGGATGCCCAGAGAACTCTGTCGCAAAAGTTGAATTATGACCTTCCTTGATTTGTTAAACTATGCAAATATAGGTGAATGTTCTTGATTCTCTGCACTTCGTCTTAATTTTTAATGAAGACATGCACTTTGTCCATATTTCAGTGTATGCTTCTTCCTTTGGTCTAGGATTCCAGCGTCATCCAACTTTCAAGCCTCTCATTAACCCTTTTGAGCAAGTTGCATGATAAGCATCTTATTTCCACTCTCTTCATAATAAAGTGTGGTTCTGTCTGCATACCATCAGATAATGTCAGCATTATCTGTTCTACTGAAAAAGTATCAGACCTTCCAATTTCTGCATTTGGTAAAATATTGTTTGATGTGTGTAGAGCTTTCATTTTGCAAGATGAAAAAAGTTCTGCTAGATGATGGTGATAGTTCCACAAAATATGAATGCACTTAATGCCTCTGAACTGTACACTTAAAAATGGTTATGATACTAAATATTATGTTACGTGTATTTTGACACCAAATTTTTAAGTTGGCGAGAAAATTTAAGCAAAAAGGCATTAACCTTTTTATTTCATGAAAATGACATTGGTCCTGTTGGCAAAATGTGTCTTGTGATTTTTAAGGCTGCTTTATAGTCAATATGTAGAAGTTCTAATATGATAATATATATAAAAATATTGATAACAGCGCTTTTTCTGTTCTGTTTTTATTCCTCGCCCCCAGATTAGATATAACTATACCCTCTCCAATACACCCATTTTTGGAGAACTTTACAGCGGAAAAGTGGAATCCTTCATTTTGTCCCTTCCAAGTTGAATTTTTATTTTAAAATGAATAACGGAGAATTTAACAGGACTTTGATATATCCTGTCCCTTCTTGTTCCCTCTCACGTTACTCTGACTTCATGTTTTACTTTTATTTGAAAAGATTTCTGAGAATACATTTTAAAAGACAATTGAGGATGCAGTTTTGTTATAAACACCTCAGTCAGATTGTAGTAGTAATGAGATTATAGTTCTGACTCTTATAAAATTATCAGAAGGGGAATTTTCAAGTTTTACTAAACAGAAGGGACAGTAGATTTGGTTTAGTCATCAAAATAAACTGTGACCTACTTGATTTCCAAGTTCTATATTGTGCTTGAATTTTCCATTGGGAATAAAACATTCCACTGTCCCTTTTTACTATTTAACTTAAGCTGCAGTGAACACTGGGAGAATGGCCCTGTGGCTGAGCTGCTTATTTTTTTTTTCAAATCTATTCATTTTATACTTTAAGACAGATTTTTCCCTGGGGTGAAACAAAGGTTAACTGAAATTTCCTCTGTTGTGTACCTGAACGAATCAGCAGTTTGAGAAGGAAATCCCATTGATGGGCCAAGAGAGTGACAGGCTCTATTTAAAGAATTCCCCCGACTGTGTGGTAGACCAGCCATGCCATGAATTTAACTGTTCCTGTGGTCCCCATACTTGTACCCACCAAAAAAAAGAGAGAGAGAGAAAGAGACTTTGTTCTGCAGACGTAGCCCTAAGCTTTGAAAACCATGAGCCATTGAGTTTTGTGAATTCAAGTTAGACAGCAACAGAGGCCAAGACTCTAGGGGAACAATATCTGAAAGGGAGAACACAAAAACAGGTAGAAACTGTTTAACTGTTTTCTTTCTCAGTGTATATACAGGTTTATGGGTGTTGATGCATACACCAAAAAACCCTATACCTTTCACATTTTTTGTAGCTAGTCCTATATTTAAACAGTGATGTTTGTTCAAGTTTTCAGTTTGTTAATTTTTTTTGTTTGTTTTTATGGCTTTTTTTGCTCCATAAAATATTCTGGTTTTAGCAGAAAATATTTTACGTACTTGAAATCAGAATAAGCACAATAATGTGTTGAAATGATTTTTTTTTTAATGGACCTTTATATTACCTCCGCAGGAGCTTTACTGTCAGGGGCCGCTCATGTATTTTGTATTTTTCCTGTTTAAGGGAAGCTGCTTTAAATATGAAAAGATGGTATCTTGGGTTGGATTAAACATCCTTAATTCATGTGTATTTAACCTCAGGACTTGTGAGCCTTGTTGAAAATGCAGCTTTAACCCTGCCCAGTAGGCCTCAATAGTGCATCCTGCATGGGATTGTAGAGTCATAGCCTTTTACTGAGATGGAAGTTAGTGTGTATTCCCAGGGGCATGAACTGTTTATGTTTCTAACAACTATTTCATATATGTTGCTAATTAAAATTTCAACTTGCAAGTTTAGGATTTAATTTTTAAAAAAAGCCTTCCATTGTTATTTGAAGCTTTTGCTATCAAAAGTTTCTGAAGTGTATACTTTTTGGTGTGGATGAGAGTATCAGAGATTTTGTAAGATAGTTGAAACCAGGCTGACTGGTTTCTGTGTGTGAACAGAGAGAAAATACTTGTCTGAAGCAAGTACCATTTGAGTTGGTTCCTGACAGATGAAGTAGGAAATTATCTTAAAGATCATGTGGGAACTAGAACCATCTCACAAATGAGAAATGAAGTCTAGAAAAATAAAATGACTAATACAAACTTAGTATGTTTGGAAGAACCTAAGTCTAAATTCATATCCAGTGTTCACTTGTGCAATTTGTAAACTATCTCTGTTTTAAAATGCTTAAGATGTTGTTTTAAAAATCTTTTCTTCTCTTGGTAGTCAATCATACCTCAGCAGCTGAAGAAAAATTTTGTTTTTCTTTTAATTCCTGACTTTTTCTTATCTGTCATTTTTTTCCTGTTCCTTGCCTTTTCTCCTTCTTATTTTTCTATATTGGTTCTACTGCAAATATTTTGTAGCACTGTAAGTTAAAACCAGGATTTGAGGGAGTAGATCTGTCCAAAGAGTACATACAGCCTTCAAAGGAAGCTTCCATTTATTCTTTTTTGTATATTTTTAGAAATGAAAGTTGTATTTACCCTACTAGTTGAGGAAGCTGTGAATTTAACAAATACTCATTAGCTGCTGCTTATATAAATAGAAGAATTAACCACTGCCATGGTTAGATGCCAATATAATATTTATTGAGCACCTGCTACGAGATAGACACCATGCCAAATGATAAAAATGCAATCAAGAGTGAGTTGGAAATAATTCCTGCCTCCTTATAGGCTAGAGTTAACTACAGCTAGAAATTGAGGACATTATTGTGAAACCTCAGTCAAGGTTACTTCTAAGCAGATCAACATGCTTTTCAGATAATGCCATTATTTGTTTCCATATGAGAATGTAGTATTAAAAGTAGTAAAATGTAATTTGAAACTCAGTAATTTTCACATTAGTAACTATCATGTGCTATGTAATAAAATTATAACATTATAGAGATGAAAAGCAGTTTTACTTTTAGAAAAGAATAGGAGTATTGATAAAAATAATTTAAGGAGGTAATATAATGTATTGACTAAGAATATGATTTGGAAGTGAGCCTCTAGTTTGCTACTTACAAACTTTGTGGCTTTAAACAAATTATTTAAAAATTCACAGACCTCATCTTGTTTCATCTATGAAATGAAAGCAAATAATTGCCTGCCTCTATAGGATTGTGAGGATTACATTAGAAAAGTGAAGTGCTTATCATAGTACTGAGCACAGAATAAGCTCTTAACATATTTATAATTGTTCTTATATTCTATACTGTCAAAAGCAATCTTGATTTTCTCCCTCTGAGAGGATCTGTTAGTGGGGATTTGAAAAGGAGCAGTCTTTGTTATGCCCATTTTCCTTCTCTGAAGGCATTGCACATTAAAATTAACTTACTTGGAAATCAAGGTGAACACTGGTACAAAGTTGTACTTATCAACTAGGATGGGTTTTTAAAATTCATTTTCCTTCAAACACAAAAATATTATATAGTAATTTCTAATCCCCCATAACCTCTTGCTTGCTGTCGGGCAACATCAACTTTGAATAATAGTTACTTTAGGTACACTGGTAAATATTTGTGTTTTAGATTTAGAGATAAATCTGTCAGTCGTCTTTCTAGAGCTAAATTGAACCTGAATGGCTTATAGGGATTGTTTTTCATGTACTATCCAAATTCTCCTCCACTTGAGAAGTCACCTAGTGCCACATTAGAAGGTAGACATTTTAAGGTAATAGGGCACAGAGTATTAGACAGTGGATATTTCTTTGTGGTCAGAGTATTTAGTTGTCAATATTTACTGCATCCAAATTCTGTCCACTTCTTTTCAGTTCAGTCAAGTTTTTGCTTTTCACCTACTCTAAACTTCTCATCAGGATCACAAGTGGCTTTGTTGATGCATCTAAGGGTCCATTCTCAGCCTTGGTCTCACCCTGACCTAACAGTGGCATTTCTCATCAATGGTAACACATCTTTGGGTCTCCCTGGTGGCACGGCGGTTGAGCGCTGCGCTGTGGAGCTGTCGGCAGCACGCGATGCGAGTTTGACGCCCAGCCGGGGAGGATCCCACATGGTGCGGCAGACCTCTCCTGCCTCGCCCACTGCTCCCCTCAGCAGTGTTTCTGATCTGCCTGTTCTGCTCCCCACTCTGTCTCTGGTGAGCCCTCTCGCCGCCCCATGCCTCTGACCTGTACCCCAGCTTGTATGTATGGATGGATAGATCTTTAAAAAAAAAAAAGAAAGAAAATTATAACACATCTTTGATAGATTTTCTCGAGTTGGTTTACAGGCACTTGCCCTTCCAGGTTTCCTCCTACTCCAGTGCACACGCCTTCTAAGTCCTGTTCTTCTCTTTTCTCTCTACACTCAGTCCTTTTCTCTCTACACTCAATCCTTTAGTGCTGTCACCTAGTGCTGCTCTAAATTCCCTGTCTGTGCCACAACTGGTTAGTTTATATTTCCAGTTCAGTGTATCAAATAGCCTTCAACTTAAGATTATTGTATCCAGTAGCCTTCTCAACATCTTTATTGGAATGTATAATAAATATCACAAATCCAGTCTGTTCAAAACTAAATTCATCTTTCCCCTAAAATGTGTTTGTAGCTTTTCATTACAATTACTTTATCCTTTTTAATTGCTGAGCTCAAAAACACAGGAGTCATCCTTGATTCCATTCTCTTTTATATTCACCCAGTTCGTCAGGAAACCTTGTTGTCTCTGTTTTCAGAATATATTCAGAATTTCCCCACTTCTCAGCCCATCCTCCAATAGCGTCCTGGTAAGAGGTGCCATCTTTTGTTACTAATGCACAGCCACCTAATTGATTTCCCTGCCTCTGTACTTGCTTGCCACCCTCCATTTTGTACCGACACACACACACATACACATTGACTTCCCATTTCACTCAGAATAAAAGCAAGAATCCTTATAAGGTCTATCAGGCCCTATATAAACTGGTACTCCTGTACTTCTTTGACCTGCCCTTCCCCTCATTCACTCTACTTTAATCACACTGTCTCCCTGCTGTTTGAAAACTTACCTGGAATAGTTTTCCCTTTAAGGACTTTTCTTTGGCCCTTTCTACTACCTAGGATGCCCTTATCCTAGAACTGCATGACTAATTCCTTGATCTTTGATCTTTAACTCATACCTAAAACAATTCTCTACTTTTTCTTTTTAACAAAGCACTTAGCACCATCTAACATGTATCATTTATCTATTTATTATTATTTTTTTAATCTCTCCCCCACTAGAATGTAAGTTCTGTGAGGGCAGCAATCTCTGTTTTGTTCATTGATTTATCCCAAGCACCTAGAATTGTGCTTGGAATGTTACAGTAGCTCAGTAAGTATTTATTGGATGAATGAGTGGTAAGAGTTGAGAATGATCATGGTGTTTAGTTAACACTAGGTATGCTATAAGGTTCATTAGTCCAATTTTAGTTTGAGTTTCTTTTTGAGCATTTTTAACAATTTCTGAGAATTACTGTGCCATGACTTTTATTCCTTATCAGAGATCCTCCAAAGAACAAAGAGAAAATTGACGTTTTTTGATAGAATAAAATTCATGTATCTCTCAGAATTGTTATGTGTGTTCATTAGATCCTTTCATAAATCTAAGATACATGATGGCATCCTAGTGATGTTATTTTTGCCTTGTCTTTAAATACTGTTTCATCATCCTAAGAAAAATTAATCAGCAGGCATATAAAGAACAGCTGTTGCCCTAAAATGGGAGATATGGAGATGACTGAAACTTGGCCTTTTAGAGATATGAGATGCTAGTAGCTGGCATGGTAGTAAATAGACTTTTCAGGCCAACTATACTCATATTAAATGCAGAGAAATTAGAGTTATATAAGAAAGGAAGCAATTTACTATTATATCATCATAAATTGGATATTAATTTAACCTTAGAAGGAAGGTGGAAGAACAAGAAATTCAGATAGGTAGGATATGAAATAACTAAATCTTCTTTTACTTTATTTGGAATTTAGATATTAATGTTTAAAATAGAGAAAGCCATTAGGAGCAAAATGAACATTTATTTAGAAGTTTGCAGATAAATACCTGAAGCTATAAATTCAAAGTAGTTGCTTCTGGGGAGTGGGAACTGGACTAGGAAGCAGAGAACTGCTCATGTTTGTTATATAAAAATGTTACATAACATTTGTTATAAAATTTCTTGGTATTATTAGGGTTTTTAAGACCACATGCATGTATTACTCTAATAAAATTAATAAAATATGAAATTATGAATTTGTAGAGAAAATGTATTCTGGTGTGCCAAATGAAGTTGAAGGCACAGAGATACCACCACAATCCAAGATATGATGTGATGAACAAATGATGACTGGAAGGAGCCTAAAATAGTGGCTTGGGAAAACATTTTCAAGGACTATGCTGTCAGTTTATAAGACCTGGCATGATTGGATTTTGGTGTGAAGCATTCACTAAGATGAAAATAGACCTCCATTTTGAACCATTGTCAACAGAAAAGAAAAAGAGCTATAAAGATGAGTTTTGCTTTGGTTATGTTATGTATGCAGTGACTGTAGTATAAACATTTATGATATATCCTGTAAGTAATTATAAATGTAAACACAGACATAGGTGTCCTTAGGATCTGGAGAGACGTTTGAAGAAAATATGACCATCTCCAAAAAGAGATAATAAAAGTGACATGTCTCACCAAGAGAGTGAGCAGAATACCATGTTTCTTTTTTCCTTTTAATTTTGTTCCATGTGCTCCCACACAGTTAATGATAGGTAAAGAAAAAGAAAAAAAGATTCAGAAAGGAGACAGGAAGTATTAAAATAGAAGGAAGACTGAAAGAATTCCAGTTTCCAGAAGGGTAGCATATTTTCCCAGCAGGTAGATATCACCTTTTATATAGCCTTTAAATCTTACCTAGAAACTTACAATATATATTTTTTAAGTAGCCTCTTGAGTAAATTTAGATGTTTTATATGTGCTTGTCATTTTACAAATATTTAAGTGTCTTGTGTATTTTCCTTTTTGTCTTTTTTTTAGAGGGGTAGAAGTAGAGAACAGGCATCATAGTATCTCTAAAAGAAGAGAAAACAACTCTCATAATCTCACTGTTTCTGATGATAATTTTTCCTTATCTGTTCTGTTACTTAATGTGAGGAGTCTGTGGTTTCTATGTAAGTATTTCTTAACCAGGTGGTTCATTGACTAATTCTTTGGAGCAGAGGGAATGGAGAATGAGAAAGAACCATGTCTGTGTGTGTGTGTGTCTCTTTGAAAATACATAAAATTTTATATGACTGATAACTTCACTAAAGTTCTGCATAACCCTCTGTTAAGCACCTGTATTTATTTCCTCTTTCTTCTTCCTCCTCTGCCTCTAAAAAAAGAAAAGCTAAATCCCCATTTATCTTTTACACACATTTCAAAATGTAAATTATCTCTGGTAAATTGAATATGATTTAGAATAAGATGAAAAATTTGATGCCTAAGTTGCAAATTCTTTTGCTAAGATTGATTTTATTGTCAGTTATACTGTGTAAAATTGGTAATGACTAAAATGGTTTTGTGACCAATGTTAAATGGAAAAGTATCAGTAAGAGGAAATGATGGCAGACATAAAGAACAGTTTGAGAAGAATGCAAGTGAATACAGTGGCTAAACCCTCTGGGGACTTACATGTGGCATTGTGTGTACGTCAAAAGTTTCCGTTGAAATAACAGATGCTGCTGATGAAGTTGGGAATAGTAACTTCATTTGTGGCTGGTTCAGTTGATTATTAGAAGTGAGAAAATCCCAGGGGGAAATCTGGTATAAGGAGGTAGACCCAGGGAAGGATATGACATAAATATCAGGAGGCTTCATCCTCATGATATTTAATCCATAAACACTGGCCAGGTATAGGCATAATTATGTCTAAATATGCAGTTATCTTTTATTTCATGTGGATCCTGTGTCTGCCTAGTGACTATTCAGTAACGGTTATTTGAAAAAAAAATTTTTAGTTACTACAGTTGCTTACTAAAGAAATTCTGAATTTTTTTCCTAATTGTAGAGAATTGTCTTTTTGAACTTTCATATGTACAGTGACATGCCCTGAAATCTGTTGGCTTACGTAGCCCAATCTTCACTCACACAAAAGTGCGTGTGAATGTTCCCTTTTTAATTTTTTCAAAGCAAATCAAAGTATACAAGACAGTGTAATGAGAACTAGATCGGTAGTTAAAACACATGTGGTCTTAGTCCATAGAGAATAATGTAGTGAGGGAAATAAAGTTTAGAAGTTTAGATCAAGGTTTAGAAGTGCTAATAGCCTGAGGGACAAAAATAGGGTGCTTTTAGACTATGAGGGAGGGAGAAAGTAGATTTACCAAAAAGACATTAGAAAACAAAATGTAATTTAAGTCAATCACTCAGTAAACTTGAGTACTTACGGGAAGTAAGCAATCATGCTTTGGTATTGGCAAGATACTGTGATAGAAATAATATGGGTAAGAGCCAGGATATTATAGTGTCAAGAGGATCATCTCTGCTTTTGTGGGTGATCAGTGAAGACTTAGTGAAGTCTTCAATGAAGTAAAACATGATTAGGGCATTGAAGACCAACTTCCAGTTCCCAGTGGTTGAAGCAGGTGGTTTGTGTTCCATGAAATGCATGGGTAAGTATCATTACAGAGAACAGCAGGACACATTGGCGAAGATGAAGCCAGAGAAATAGGTAAAGGCCAAATTATGGAAGGTATCATGTGGCCTCCAAAAGAGTTTTACATTTATCCTGTTGGCATAGAAGGACCACTCAGAGTGAATGTATTCACATTGTTCACAGTAATGTAGAAATATCATTCTAGTAACAGTGGAGTGGAAAATACACTGTAGCCAAGAGATAGTCAAAAGTAATCTAGGTGAGAAAGTAAGTGTCTGTGGACCAGAAATAATGGGATGGAGACTATTTGTGGGGCAGGATACTGGAGAGAGAGTCGGAGTACCCGTGAATACTACCAATGGTGCACATGCATAGACCTGTGCAAAAACCTACTGGTTGTAAGTTGAATAATCACCAGACCTTAAATGAATTCTTGCTAGCCCAAATGGAAAGACAGCATTGAACACCTGAGGTGTCCTGTAAGGCCCATAAGGTACGTCTTGGTCATAGGGCTAAATCAGTTCTCCGGTCAAGGCTTCTCTGGACCTACCCTTACAAAGGTAAAACTAACAAATTTTAGTAGAAAAGACTTGTATTCTTGCACAGGCAAATTTCTTTGGTCACAGAGAGCATTAACTAAGGATGGAAAAGTTATTAAATGTATTTAAACTTGTGCTCTTCTGACAGCGCTGTTAAAAAATACATGAAAAAAACAAGACACAAAAAAAGACACCCAAAATATTTGCCATTACATGTACAATCAAAGACTTCTATCTAGAATATATGAAGAACTCTTAAATTCAGTAAAAACATGATAACCCTGCCTGCCCCCAGAAAAAAAGAAAGAAGAGCCCAATTTAAAAATATGCCAAAAATTTGTACAGCTTTGGAAAGATATATGAATGGCAAATAAATACATGAAAAGATGCTCAGCATCATTAGCCATCAGAGTAATGCACCCAATCCTAACACAATACTGCTTGACATCCATGTGAGGCTGAAATTTAAAAGACTGTCAATCCCAAATATTGGTGGGATAGTGAAGCCACTGGGATTCTCATACATTACTAATGGGAAGCACTTTGGAAAAAATTGCTGGTTTCATGTAATGGTAAAGATAAAGATACACTTACTATATACAGTATTTCTATTCCTCAGTGTTTTCCCAGGGGAAAGGAAAACTTGTATTCATTAAAAAAAAAAAAAAAAAGACTTTCCCAAGAATGTTTGTTGCTTCTTTATTTATTATTGTCCAAAACTGGAAACAACTTAAATGTTCATCAGGAGATAAGTAGCTAAACAAATTATACCCTTACAAGTTGTTTTGTTATATTCAGTGGAATACTATTTAGCAATAAGAAAGGAACAAATTATTTCTACCCAGTAATATGAATGAATCTTATAAATATTCAGAGTAAAAGAAGACAGATACAAAATGGTACATAAATATGATTCTATTTATGTGCAGTCCTAGAATATGCAAAATCAATCTATTGTGACAGAAAGCAAATCAGTGGTTTCTTAGGGTCAAGATTTGTCTGTATGTATACACAAGGCAACATTTTGGGTTGATGGAAATGTTCTACATTTGATTTTTATGGTGGTTACACAGGTGTGATGAGTACATTTGTCAGCATGCATCCTATTTTCCATGGGGGTATATTTTATAATGTATAAATTATATTTCAACAAAATTTCCTTTATGGCACAATCTTGTGTCTCCCCTTTCTCCCTTAAGTTCAGATATTATCTGTTCTTCCTCTAATAAATTTACCATAGCATTTTGTTTGGTCTTCCTCTACTCTACCTTTTTCATTTATCTCCTTTTTTTGACTAGATTATAAACTCTTATCTTAGTTTGCCCAATAGCACCTTGTTTATTATGACCTCTGAAATCATGTTTTTTAAATTGAGTTACTACAAAAAGAATTATATGTTTGCTTTTGCTTTGATTAAAATCCTGATGTGTAAAAAGAATAATCATACTCCTGAATATCAGCAGGACAAATCCATAAACAGCTAAGAGTTGATAGTAGGCATCTTTAGGGCACCCCTAATGTTAATGGCAATCCCATTTTCTATTACATGGCATTGGGTAGTGACCATATGGAAGAAGAGTTCTCCTGGGCCCTGTAAGAAGTTGTCTTTAAGGCAGGACAACCTGTGCTTGTTGCACAGAAGTAGAGGATTTAGGTAACATAAACTTAAGTGACAATGTATGTGATTCCAGTAATGAAAAAATTGAGAGAATGCCAGAATTTTTTTTTCCTTGAACAACAGAAATTTAGTGCTCAGAAGTATCATGGATACCATTAATATAATCTACTATTATATAGACCCAGAGAGGGTAAATAATTGCCCAACACCACACAGCAAATTAAGACAAGGTTAAGACAGAACAACAAGCTTGTGTAAGTTCCATACCCAGTGCAAAGTGGCAGATTGGCTCCCTGTAAATGTTCAAATAAGTTGTCTTTAGACAAAACTACCATTAGGTTAGGATTTGGAGGTAAGAAGCAAACACAATAGGTAAAAGAACAAAGGTAAAGTGTCAGCTGCCCTACTAAAGGGGTGAGTCCAAATTGGAACCAAGGAAAAGGCCAAGAATTGACTTATGTGTTCCTGGTTGTTTTCTTGGCTTCATTTACCACTTGAGAAGTCTGATTTTCTTCTGTAATTGAAACCTATTTTGTGTACCTGTTGATAACTTCTCTATATTAAGAATATACTGTAGTTTGTTGAAGAGGAGTTTATACATAACATAGAATATTTTTTAATTCTACAGAAATGTTAAAATCATGTCACTCTCCCTCTGTCAAATCTTCCCTGTTTTTTCACTGTTCTCTGTTGTATAAATTTGTTGGGGATTGGGGGTGGGAACAATTGCTATTTTGCATTTTACTGGCTTGGGGTTTGTTTGTTTTTTATGGACAATATTTGAGTCCATTTTATAATTAAAGTGATTTTAAGTGGTCATTTTGAATATTATTAATGGACATTGAAATACAAAAGGCAGCTTTGAAAGTTACAGCAAAGCATGCTCCTTAGATGAATCCTTTGAATGAAAGAAGAATAGCGTGGTTGGTGATGATGAAGGAATAGAAGCTGCTGCTATTTAATGTATTCTCCACTCTTAATATATGGATGCAGCCTCCAAATTTTACAAAGGAAATAATCATCAGCACAGCATCTCTGCTTTCCTATGGATCGGTCTTTTTGTGAAGCAGCCTTTTGGTTTTCTTTAGTAAAACTATTTTATTTTAAAGTATATCTCTAGACACTTACTCCTGGTAGGCCTGGGGAAATGTAGATTACTTCATGTCTCTTCACAATTCCTTTCAAAGAAAAGAGCCAAGCTTGATTTGTGTTTTTGAGATAGAGAAGAGGAGTAGATAGGGGGAAGGAGGAAATCTGAACTTTGCTTTGGGGGAAGAAAAAAAAATCTTTCAGTTCTTTGTTGACACCTTAGCTTCTGCATTAGTCATATGTGTCCCTTTCTCCTTGGCCGTGAGTGGACCAAAGGAATAGCAACCATTTGCAAGTTTGTAAAAGGACAGTGCAAAGAGAAATAAACAGCTGATAAAGAAAAATATAATTCCCCCTCCCCCAGGTCTTTAGAGTTGTAGTTTTAGATGAATCAATGGCTTTTAGATATTTGGCCTCCTTTTTTGCTATTTTACTATCTTTGATTTTATAAAATACAGTGCTGAATTCCTAGCCCTAATAGTGAGACAGTATTCAGAGTACAATTCTTTTAATGTTATAATGAAAATCAACTATAATGTGAAGCTAGTGGACATAGTTCTATTAGTGGAAAGGAAAACCTTTCCTCTACCTACTTATGTCCTAAAGTGGGTGCTTGTAAATTAATTGACAGGAGAGATTGACAGGAGAAAAGCCAAAGTATGGGGGCAGTCTCTAATGAGTAACTCACTAAATAAATAGCCAAAGGTAAAGGTTTGTATACCATCTTAATAGGGAGGATTTAGGACTTTGAAAGTGGAAGTTTCTGATGAGTGATCAATTACAGCTTTTTTTTTAAATGTCTTGATACCCAAGTTCATTCACTCTCCTGACTGGAGACCTGGAATGTTGGGGAGTAGGGGGATCTGTAGCAGGTGACTCTCAAGTAACTCTGCTTTAATCAAATAAGATTTCTTCCTTTATCTGCTGTTGGGTTTTTGGGTGCCTTCACAGATTTTGTTTGTTTATAGTTTAATAGTTTTCAAATCCATTTCCCATGTCTCATTGATGCTCATAGTAATTTTTGGTAAACAGGGCAAAATGGTATTATTCCCATTTTACAGGTAAGGAAACTGAGGTTAAGTAATTTGTTCACATGAGTAATAATGAAGCTATGATAAGAGTTTTGGGCATTTACATTTCTCATTATGTTTTTAGAGTCCAATTTCAGTACTTATTTATTGAATAATTTATTGCCAATCTATATGTGCTTGAAAGCTATCAAAATTAAGTAACATTTTATTTGTTTTGTAGGAGATGATGATGTGAATTGGTTCATCAGTGACAAAGATGTTGAGGTAAAATCAAACTTTTGAAATTATGAATTATAGGCTAGTGATTTCCTTTGATTCATTCGTTGTTTTTTTTCTTTATTAAGATGACATAATAAACTTGTGGAACATACCTGTGGTCCCAATATCTTATAAGAAAAAATTTGATTTTAATATGTGATTGAATTTTTTATAACTTTGGGTCAGCCTTGATTTTTGTCAGTCAGTTGCCATCGTGATTTAGTCCCCTTTTCCTTTGTTTCTCCTCTTCTGTGGTGAGTCTTCTCAGGTCTAATTGCCTGATACCACTAAAGAGCAACACCGGAAAGAACTGCTTCTTTAGTGTAAGGAAATGGTTAGTCTATATTTAGGACATGGCAGCTGTTTGTCAATTATTAGCCTTAATTGTGGCAGATGGCTAAAAGAGACTAGTTTTACAACCTGGTAGAAGAAAAATTTTCAGAGATCATTGGATTGTATCTAGTTGGGGCCCCCCTGACCAATTCATCAGAAGAAAAGTAAAAGATAAAACTCTTTCAAAAATGGAATTTTACCAAACAAGATAAAAGCATGGTTAGCATTTACATATTCCTCTTTATATATTCTATATGATGTACTCTTCTAATATTCTCTTGCAAGCTTCTGGATTATGGCTAGAATATGGCACAGCTAGAATTGGGTTATTGTGTGGACAGTGACCTTTGATTTGTATTAATAATTATCTCATTCTCTCTTAGAAATTATAATGTAGTTTATAGATAGTAACCCTGGGCTGTTCAAAAGAAGGAACGTATTCGGTAACTGTTGAGTTTCATAACTTCATAAAAACAAAATCATAAAAAAAATTCTAACTAAAAATATAAGCAGGTTTTCCATTCAGAAAAATATGGTACAAATTTAGATATAGAAGTCAGCAATATTTTTGCCTCTGAATGCCACCAGAATGTCTAAGTGATGGGAATCAGTGCCTTTATTAATTTGGAAGCAGAAGTAGAGAAAGATAAAATATGGAACCTTATGGAGAAGTATTAAGAATGGGAGGAGGAGCAGACAAAGTGTAGAGTTATCTTCATGCTACCCCTTTTAAAGTTCTTCTAACTTCTTTTAAGAGAACACAGACATCCCAGCTGCTGGCTTCTATATTGAACAGATAATTATAGTTAGTCCCTTGCCTTAATGAGGTTAAGAGGCGATGCCTCTTAACTTGACGGTACCTGTCTTTCAAAAGAGAAGTAAGTGGTTTTTGTGAAACAGAGTAAAATAATGTTTTAATTCTTGGGTTGTTTTTGTTTTTCCTCTTAGGCCCAGATAGGTAATAAGAGATCATCTGGAAGATGGACCCACCGATACTATTCAGCTAACAAAAATGTTACCTGTAGGAATTGTGACAAATGTGGCCATTTGTCAAAAAACTGCCCCTTTCCACAAGTACGTGACATTTGTATTATTTCTTCCCATGTTGTTACAAACAAAATCTTACAGTTGCAACCCTATGACCTTAAAATTCTAATCGTATGTAATATATGTGACAAATTTCTTATAGATCACAGCCTAGAGTAGGGAAAAGGACAGTAAATTTAGCATCAGAAAAACTAGTTGTGTGACCTTAGCTAAGTCATTCACCTTCTGTGCCTCTACTCTTGTCTATAAAATGTGGTTGAATCAGATGATTCCTGAGACCCCTTTCACTTCTAAATCTTCTACTGAATGAGACAGTTTGTTTCATTGTGGGATTATTTTCACTATTAGGAAAATTATAATTTTAGGTACTTATAAATGTTTACTGAATTAAATTATATTAAATGCCTACATCAAATTTGTGGCAACACAGAACTCAAACTCTTAGACATTTGCTAGTAAGCCCTGTACAAACATTTCTTCCATTGCCTATTCCCTTCTCCAAATTATTTTCTTTCAAACAGTTGAGACGGCTCTATGTTTCCACGTTGTCTTTGCTTCTCCAGGTAAAGCAGCCTTTTTCTATACCTGTTCCTTTTGTGACTTAATTTATAGATCCTCATCTTCCTGCTTTCCCTCTTAGACACATTCTACTTAGTCAGTGTTCCTACAGGACAAGGCATAAGAAATAGATGCCAATGATAGCACTTGCAGACTAAGCTTCTTTAGCAACCAGAGGATGCAGACAACTGTGTTAAAGCTCTGATTTGGACATTTTGTTTGATTTTATAATTATGCTTAACACTTGACCTTCTTTGGGATCTCAAATTGGAAATAAATTTTTATGGAATTATACAGAAAAAGAAAAATTGACCTTCTACTATTTGAGACTGAAGCATTTTGTTGAAGAGATTTTCTGTTTGTCTGCCACCTAGAAAGTCCGTCCCTGCTGCCTCTGCTCCGAGAGAGGACACCTCCAGTATGCCTGTCCAGCCCGCTTTTGCTTAGACTGTTCCTTGCCTATGTCTTCTACTCACCGATGTCTTGAAAGACCTTCCTGGAGGAAACGGTGTGACCGATGTGATATGATTGGCCACTATGCTGATGTGAGTATCCTGCATATAACTAATTTGTCAGGCTTTGGGGTTAATGTGTCAATTTGTAACTCTCATCAGCTGCCTAAAAGAATATGTACCCTGTGGCATATGTAATGGTAGTAATGTCCTGTTAGCCACTGGTCATGTAAAGCTATGCTCTGTGACTCAGGAGAGGGGGCCTACTGAACAGTTAGGAGGCTGCATCAACAAATACTGGGAACCCATGCTAGCCTCTCTTGGTTAACGTGCTTGCTGAGCAAAGGTTGAAAATAAAGAGGTTTGTAATAAATAACATGTAGTAAAAGTTTTACCTAGTTGCATATTTTGATAACGATATAGACATACTTAGCAGTTGCCTACAAAGGTCTATGTGAATCCTGGTTTGATGCTATTTGTTGATGCCGCTTGTCTTTGACTGAAAGGACAAACCACCGGTACTTTAAATCTGCTTAAACTTAGCTGTTTTAAATTAAAAAAAAAAAAAAAGTAATTTTGAAGACATCTCAGGTTCTTTGTAGCACAGTACATTTTAGTACATTGTTATTTTGGACATCATTTTGCATCACATTGTAAATGTCTGTAAGGTTTAAGCAGAATTTCAAAGACCAGATGGCTGTATATAAATACTTACTACAAATATCTTTTTAAAAAAATAAAAACCTTTTCCCTTTTATTTGTACTTCCTGAAGACATGAAACTAAGCACAATTTTTTTCTGATTTTATTTATATCAAGTATGCTGA
The DNA here is from genome assembly GCA_004024925.1 of Scalopus aquaticus. Taxonomy (NCBI): domain Eukaryota; kingdom Metazoa; phylum Chordata; class Mammalia; order Eulipotyphla; family Talpidae; genus Scalopus; species Scalopus aquaticus. The sequence goes on from PVIJ01007620.1 coordinate 73,048, forward strand.
TAAGCTTTTTGCCTTAAAAATTAATATAGCTTTCTGTTCAGGTGAATTTCAGATTAGAACAAAGTAATAGATGAGTATTTGGCATATGTGTTTTTCATGAAAATAATGTAAACAATCACTTTTTAAAAAGTCTTTTTAAACAGATAAGAGTAGGATTGTTGCCCTACAGACTGTCCTGTAGTTTATTTTCCCCACTGAATTATTTGTTAATGTGTCTAAAAAGATCTTCCTTTCTATTGGCTATCTTTTATTTCCTTATATGATGTAGGAATTTACCCAGCCAGTTCTCTGCCAGTACATTTAGATTTATATAACTTCCCATTATTTTTAAGAAAATAATGGTGCAATAAACATCATCATATACACTTGTATACACATGGTTAAGTCAAATTCTAAATGGAATTGTGTGATTAAAGGATATGCACGTGTATATCAAGATTAAAAACTGTCAAATTGCTCTTTTAAAAGATGCTACCAATGTATCCATGTGACAGCAATGTTTAAAAGGGCTCTTAACGCTATAATTATAATTAATCTTTTAAGATTTAAGGAGAAAATATATTACTGTTTTAATTTGTATTGCTTCCCTAGTGACACTGAATATGATTCTCAAGGGTAGGTATAAAGATAGAACTAGTCACTTTATTCCAAAGTATTTTGGACTTATTTTTCACTATTTATTAAGTCATCAAAATAATAAATTCTAAGTTGTGTTAGTTTTTTTATATTATTGTTTCCTTCATTGGGTTGCCGATTATAATTTTTCCAGCAGGTTTTTCTACTTTGGCAGTTATGTTTAAGAGGACATTTTTTGACTCCCTGTCTTCCAAGAGCTCTTACAAATATGATCTTATTTGCCTGTGATAACAGACAGGGCTTGGACATTGTCACGAGCAGTTTCTTTAAAATAAGAGCTGTAGTACAGAGTAGTTAAGAATGATATGTAAAAGGTTATATAATCAGCTGTGAATTAAATCTATAGTTAATTCTGCTTAACTTCTTAATTTTGGCCTCTAATGTATGTTAAACTCTTTATCTAAAATGGCCTTGAGGATTAATAACCACAGTGAATATAAGTTTTTAAGATCAGGTTGGGCTGACTTCAGAGAAGGCAGCACCCTTTCACCTAAATATCCAGGATCTACTTTTGAGCTTTGATTTTTTTTGGTGTTGTTGGGGCCGGGGAGGGGACCTTAGGGCGGGTAAGAATTACATAGTAAATTGATCTGTTTCTAGCCTGCCCACCTTGGTGCCTGATTAAACTTGGACTCCCCTGACTCCTTCTGAAAAGGCTTCTAATTCTTCCAGCACCCCAGAAGCTCTTCATGGGAACTCACTTGGTAGCAGTCTTTCTGGTCCCAGGTTACCGGAACTCTTCAGTTGCACACATGCTTTCAATCTGTCTCAAAACCTGACCCTCCACAGAAAATAACCCTTTCAAATGCTTGTTTCTCATTCTTTCTTGACCCACATACCTCTAAATTCAGTGATAGGCTCAACCTCTTCCTCACTTATCATGGCTGCTTCTAAGTCAGTACTCCTCCCTCTTTTTTATTTTTATTTATTTATCTTAAACTGTTGCTCCTCCCTCTTATGAAAATATCTTTGGCTTACTTAGGGCTCATCTGCCCTGACAATACTATCCTCCACTCTTCTTTGTCACTTTCAACTTCCCACCTACTGGCCTTTTTGCTCATTCACAGAGAATAACTGTAGTGTGCCTATACTTTTATAAATTAAGCAGATCAAGTAACTTAGATTTCTATCACTATGGCCACACCATGGATTTCTGTCATGCCAAGGACCAGTTACATGTGCAAAGAGAATGTGTAATGAAAACTGATGCATTGTACTCATCTTCTTGCTGTAATGAAAGACTCTTTCCTGAACTCTACTTAGAAAATACCTCATTTGTTGACTAGTATTTGTTTGAGGGCCTCTCCAGTGGCACAGCGGATTAAAGTGCTGCAAAGGAACTCTTCTACACTGCTGGTGGGAATGCAAACTGGTCCAACCACTATGGAAAGCCGTATGGCGTTTCCTCAAACTAATAAACGTGGAGCTACCATACAACCCAGCAATACCACTTTTGGGAATATACCCAAAGGACACAAAAACACTAATGGACACAAAAACACTAATTCAAAAGGATACATGCACCCGCATGTTTATTGCAGCACTATTTACAATAGCGAAGGTATGGAAACAACCCAGATTCCCCAAAATAGATGACTGGATCAAGAAAATGTGGTACATATACACAATGGAATACTATTCAGCATTCAAAAAAGATAAACACATGCAATTCGCAGCAACATGGATGGAACTAGAAGAGATCATGCTCAGCGAAATAAGCCAAAAGGAAAAAGAAAAATATCAAATGGTCTCACTTATAACAGGAATATAGGGAAACCAAATACAAGAGTGACAATCAGCGAGAGGTGGGGAGGATTGGGGCTCAGAACGGGGGAGAGGGGAGCACAAGGGACTGTGGTGACGGTACACGGGTGAATTGGTGGTGGGAAACCTACGGGGAATATACAGTAATGTAAAAGACACAAAAATAACAATTATAAAAAAAAAAATAAATGGAAAAAAAATAAATAAATTTAAGAAAGAGAAAAAAAATAAATAAAAAACAAATAAGGTGCTACACTGTGGAGCTGTCCGTTGTCCGCAGCAGCTACGCAAGCCGGCCTAGCTGAGCCAGCCGGGGAGATTCCCATATGATACGGCAGACCTCTCCTGCCTCGCCCACCGCTCCCCACGGCAGTGTAGTTCCATCGATCTGCCTGTTCTGCTCCCCACTCTGTCTCTGGTGAACCCTCTCACCGCCCCACGCCTCTGGCCTGCACCCCAGCTTGTATGCATAAAATAAATTTAAAAAATTTTTAAAGTAGTAGTTTGAAACTCTAGAGTTTTTAAATGTAAAGAATAGAAAGATAGCTTAAAGCCTGCTAAAGTCAAGCTACATCATTGCTATATCCCAAAGGAAGAGAATCTGGAGTGTGGAAAGAATTCCAATTCTAAATCTGCCACATCCAGAAAAAAAAAAATTTTATATACCAAAAATTTTTTAAAGTTTGTGTGCACATGTATCTTACACACAGTTCCATTCTGTGAAATATAGCTGACATTTCCAAGATAGTTTAAGTTACTGAGTACTTCTGTTTTAAGCACTGTGCTAAGTGCATTCCCTGCTAGGGGAGGTGAGTGCTTCTGTTCACTGCTGTATACTTAACGCATAGTAGATACTCAGCAGATATTTGTGATAGTCAGTCTTTTATTTAATCCTCACAATCACCATATGAGATGGATGCTATTTATTACTCCCATTTTCCCAAGGAGAGACCTGAGACATTGTAAGGTTAAGCAAAGGTCTCAAAATTAAACTAATGCTATTCTTTATGAATTTGCTTGGAGAAAGCTTACTTGCTGATATCTTCAGTTGTCTATTTAACTCCTGCCTAGAGATCGCTCAAATTATGTCTTAAACCTGCAGATATTATAAATCTAATAAGCAATTTTAATAACTCATGATATTTAAATAGCAATACATTGTAAAACTGATGATGAAAGATATTTTTCAAATTAAAATAAATGTTAAAGTTTTCAGCTCTTTAAAGAATCTCTGAGGATTAACAAAGCATGATAGAAGGTTGATATGTAGCCACACAACCCAGTCTATGACACCATAAAACTACTGTTCACCGAGACCATCCAGCCTCAGCAGTCTGTATCGATCATTGAGATTGTCACCCTTTTTCATTAAAGTGTTATGACTGAATTAACCAGCATCAGATATAATCAATGCCTAAACCTCCTGAATTTACTCCCTTTCTTCAGCAGTTTTTGCTCAAATTCCCTGTTCAGTCTTCTATACCAGTCATTACTAAATAACTCCTTCAATGTAACTACCATGTTTAAGGTTAAAATGCCATCTACTTGCAGGAAGCCCAGCATTTGAATCACCCCTTGAAGTCAGATTTTTAAATGGTAAGGAAAAAATAATTCATAGGACACTTTTAACCTGATCCCTGTCTTTAGACATTTAATGCTATAAAAATGTTTTCTTAAAGATGCGCTGTAAATGCATACACACACACACACACACACACACACTAAAATATTCTTAACAGCTTGAAAGTTTTTTTTCAAAAGGAGAATAGTATAAGCTGTGTAGGCTTTCATGTAGACATTAGTGTTCAGTGGAGTTTCTTCAGTAATACTCATAAAATAGAAAAACTATTATCTCCCAATTTAATGTTGGTGATTTTTTTTTTATATTTAATCTTGGGAATTTCCAACAGAAAATGCAAAGCACCTAGTTATTATATATGTTATATATTTAAAACTATATAGTTATTTCACATTTGTTATATAAAGAATGAACTGTCACTTGAATATTATTTTTATCCAGGTAACAATTTAAGTGAAGGACACTTATTTTTATTTGAAGGAACATAGAATAGTGTTCATAATGCCTTCCACCTTTTATCCTCTCCAGAATTTTATTGAGATGATGCTGTGCAAAAATCAGACTGACTGAAACATAATTATTAAGCTGAATAACTGAGCCAAGATTTGAATTAAAGACTTCCTTATTTCAAATGTTTTGACTTATGTGATGGTGATTAGTTGTACTTTCATTTGAAAAATAGCCACTGTTCCACCAGCCAAATAAACTTTTGACATTTGTTTATTAAAAATTTACTGGTTGCCTGCTACATTTCAGGCAGTATTCCAAGTGCTAAAGAAATAAAGATGAATAAGAACATTGTCCCTGCCTTTGAGACTCTGGGAGTGTAAGAGGAAAGGCGTGTACAAGAACAATGTAAAAAAATGATGTAATGGAGGTACTTCAAGGTGGTAAGAATTAATGCGGGTATCAGAAAATTCTTAAGACTTGCATATATAGTGACTGGAAATGTAGAAAATGGCATAGACCATAGGAGGGAGCCACGTAATTGTTTCTGTGTAATGTGTCACCCATCTTTGGAAATGGCAGCTGCAAAATAATGTCATAGGAACTCATGACCCAGGCTGAGTTTTCCTGCAATCATATGAATTTGAAACGTACAAGGATCATTATTTTCTGAGCATTTGTTTGCTTGCTTGTCTGCTCTTAAGTTCAAAGATGAGGCAAATTGAGGAAGGAATCTCTAATCATTCCTGGGCAAAATTTTTTTCCTGCTTCACACTGTAGCTCACGGAAATCCACTTCATTCCTAGAAAACCACATTTCTATTGTATTGTAATTTAATGCATTGTTTTAATATTGGAACTTATTCCAACATATCCATGCATGCTGATTCGCAGCTACTCCAGAATGTGACCACTTCTTATCATTTCTACCATTGTGACCCTGGCACATGCCGTGAGCATCTACTGCCTGAGTTATTCTAATAGCTTCCTAAACAGTTTTCCTGCTTCCTTGCCCCTTTGTATTCTGTGTTCAGCAAGTGGCTGTGTTTTTAAGCATCACCCAGATTTCCTTAGTCCCCTATCTAAAATCCTCAAATAAGATTTGCACCTCTCTCAGAGTAAAAGCCAGAACACCTCACAATTGCCAACAAAGGCATATGTGATCCAGCTTCTTGACTCATGTCTCGTAGTAAGCAGTGTTGCTTTTCTACCTGTCTTCTTGTTCTTCCTTAAAAGACCATTGCCTCTACTTGCTGTTCCCTCTGCTAAGAATGCTCTTTCCCCAGCATCCACAATGACTCACTCCCTCATCTACTTCTGATGTCTCTGCTCAGATATCCCCTTGTTAGAGAGATCTCCCCTGGTTCCCTAATTTTAAGAAGCAAATTTCCATACCTCCAGTATGTAGTTCGGCTGACAGCTGAACTTTGGGCATACTTTTGATAAGAATAAAAGAAAATCTGACAGGTTTGACATACTCTATAGATATACTCTCACATCTCACAAAATTTTAATACTGCTTAAACGTAATGTTGGAGCAAGGGGTATGACTGGGGTTTATTGATTTGCTTAATAAAAAAAAAACACTTGTTGAATAGGCTTATAAAATGTATATTTACCTGAGAGACCAGAATGCCCTCAAGGAAGTGAAGTAGATTTCTGTACTTAAAGGTCTCCTATCCTCTTGACAGATATATGCAAAACTCATGATAATTTTGTGAAAATTTGTGTGTGTTCACTGTCAAGGGAGAAAATCCCAGGATTAGTAATTAATAATTCATTGGAACTGTTCTCAAACTACCTACTAAATAAATATTTGAACTTTTCATGGTTAAAAATACATGTAATCCTATAGAAGTCTTAGCAGGGAAAAAGTTCTACATTTTTTTAAATTTTTGCATAGAAGAACTGGGGTGTAGACCAGAGGTACAGGGACTGAAAGGATTCACCAGAGACGGAGTCGGGAGCGGAACAGGCGGATCTACTGTAATACACTGCTGAGGTGAGACAGGAGAGGTCTGTGTGGGTTAACTTCAGGCTGTAGTGGTGATAGCACAGAGACTTAACCCCTGAGCCACCAAAGAGGCCCAAGTTCTGTATTTTAAACTGATTATAATATGTAATTTAACAGTTAAGTTAAAGTTTGAAGAAATTTGTCCTTGTTTTGAAATTCTGTTAAATGGTACCCTTCCTGGTCATCTCTGACTAACCTGACAGATTGCCCTGATCTCTCAACTCTCCCTGTAGCACTTGCCCCATTACCTATTATTAGCCGCAGATAATAGCAGGTTTACATTTCCTTATAAGCTGTAAGAATGAGTTGTGCAGGATAGACCATTCCCTTTTTCCAGATACCTAACTTCCACCAAAAAACAGGAAGACATGACTCAGTTCTTAATTTAATTTTAGTTTTAAATTGAACTAATTTATAGTAATTACCTCATCAAATGTTATTTTAAACTTTTGTTATTTTTTTCATTAGACAGAGATCTTTTAGACAGAAATCAATAATGAAATAAACTCCCGTGTCTCAATATTAAACCCTTTTTTCTGCCCCAGGCACCGCTACTGCCCATCACTATCTTACCTGGTTTAGGCATATTTGTACAGAACCTTTACTTTGATACACTTTTAAGCATCTGGGACATTAGAAATGGTTAATGGGGCTAGATGACAATTTTCTGTGGGATAAAGCATCCCTGCTTTTCAGGTCTCTGTAATTCAAAATCCTTCCTTATCCCTTTATGAGGAATAAGTCCAGAACAGACCTCTGATTGAGAAAACAAAAGCTTGATCACGTGTACTTTTCCATGAATGAATTGTTCCAAGACCTATGCAATCCTTGTCTACCTGAAAACCCTCTCACTATAAAGATTAGTGTTCTTCAACTAATCTTTGACAAAGGAGCAAAGAAAATGCAGTGGTACAAGGACAGTCTATTCAATAAATGGTGCTGGGAAAACTGGACAGCCACATGTAAAAAAAATGAAGCTAAACTACTACCTCACACCCTGCACAAAAGTCAACTCAAAATGGATAAAAGACCTGGATATAAGACCTGAGACCATAAAATGTATAGAAGAAAATATAGACAAAACTCTACACGACATACATCTCAGCAAAATCTCGAAAGACACATCCCTCAAAGCGAAGGAAGTGAAAGACAAGATAAACAGATGGGATTACATCAAAATAAAAAGCTTCTGTACAGCAGAAGAGACATTAACCAAAACTAACAGACACCCTACCAACTGGGAAAAGATTTTTGCACACAATACATCTGATAAAGGACTGATAACAAAAATTTATAAGGAACTCACAGAACTCAACAAAAACAAAGCCAATAACCCAGTCAAAAAATGGGCAGAAGAGCTCAAAAGGCACTTCTCCAAAGAAGAAAAGCAAATGGCCAACAGATACATGAAAAAATGCTCAACATCACTTATAATCAAGGAAATGCAAATCAAAACCACTATGAGATACCACCTCACACCTGAGAGGATGGCACACATTAAAAATAC
>PVIJ01007621.1:0-80991 GCA_004024925.1 Scalopus aquaticus
GGGGGGGGGGGGGGGGGGGGGGGGGGGGGGGGGCGATGGCTACGCTACACCGGCCCGCCGCTAGAGGGAGTATGGGATTAAGGAGGGGGTGCAGGATGCTGATGCTGAACTGGCCAAGCTGGGAGGAAAGAAGAAAGGGAGGGGAGGGAGAATCGAGGACGGCCGGCCTAGGCAGGCCAAGAATGCAATTGCCCCGGTGGTGGGAGCTGGGACACCCTTGTGCTTGGACGGGACAGGGTCGGGGGACACTCAGGATGAGCCCCGCGACCACTGGCACCTTCTGGCTGACAGGTTAGTGGCCTTCGCGCGACGGGAGGGCCTGGGGCCAACAGGCCATCGCCTTCCCATCCCCCTCTCCCAGGTTTTGGGTAGTTGGGCACATTTTCTGGGTGTGAGCCCCGCTTGCCAGCCTCATCCCCATTGCACCCCTCCTCCAGGACACCAGGCAGCTCACTTCCTGGGCTCCCTGCGTCCCAGGCTTGACCCCTGGCCTTTTTTCTCTGCGCCCCCGCGGCCCCTCCCTGCCCAGAGCACGCAGAAATCCCATTTCCAGTTTTTTCCGTGCCGAAGCCCCCCCCCCACACCCCCTTAGCTGCGGTTCCTGCTGCAAAAAGCTAGGGGTCGTTGCCCATTTTGGGGGGGTACCGTTACCCTACTATTGGGGCTCTGCGGCCCATGGAACCTTAGGAAAAGGGCGTCGAACTGCGCCCGCTCTACACAAACAAGTCTTTTCTCCTTTCCTTGAATCCTTTCGGGGGAGAACATTAAAATGTGCATTTGAAACCCCTAACTCCCCCCCATTATTAAGCGCTTTTCTGGGCAGCGGAAATCCCATTTTCCTTACGTTTTATGGAGGAGGGAAGCAGAATCATGAAATGCTAGGAGCTAAACAGGGCGTTCAGGTCAAGGTTTCCCCGGCCGGGCGCCAGAGACGCTGCAAACAGCACCGTTTGACCCACCAAGTGCAATATTTCGAGAAAGCAAAACAATCAAAAGCAGCTGTGGATGCCTCAGTGAGCTTGGTGGGCTGTGGAGGCTCCCAGCTATGGCTTTTTGGTGGTGATTACAAGGTTTATGCAGACATCTAGCTCTCCCTGCGACGCTACCTTTTTCTAAATCTCGTAGGTTGAATGAATACTTTGTCAGGTAACCGCACATTTAATCTTTTTAACGTGTTGCCGAGATTCAGCCACAAATATTTATGTGTGTATTTTAGCTTAGAGGCATTCGCAATGAGTTGCAAGACAAGATATGGGCGAGGAAGGATGCTTTAAAAAAACAAACACCCAAAAACCCTTAACACGGATTCAATTTGAGCTCCCAATTGTTAGCCGCTGAGAAAACTGACAATCTGTTGATAATCTTAGTAAAAGAAGTTTAGGTATTAAAGGAAAACCAAGTTGTCTACGCTGAATAAGGTTCCTGAAACACGCAGGAAACACATTAGTATTTGAAGCTTAAAGTTGAGCATATTTAGTAACATTGCTACAGATGATTTTGTAATTAAAGGAGATATAAGAATTTGACCTGTTGTAGATGACAGGGAGTCAGGGGTCACACTTAAAGCAAGCTTTTCTAGGAATAAACAAAACTATAGCGCAGTTTCTGAGATTTTACTCTTTTTTTAATCAGAAATAAGATGTTGACCATCAGAAATATGAATCAAGTGCAGATTGCCAACAATGAAAGATGTTTTTCTAGGAAGTTGGGTGAACACAATTTCACTTTTTAAAAGTGTTTTTTTAATCTTTAGGATGTTCACCCTTTTCTGCAAGATAGAAGAGTTTCACAATTTCTTATGTTCTGGTGATGGTTAGTTTGTCAAATTGTTAGCATCTTTCATTCTGAGAAATTACTCTACCTTTCTGTTATGATAAGACATTTCTTTTCTAAAAAATGAGATTGAAGACTAGTATAGATGGAAAATTCAAGTTTAAATATCTATCCCAATACTTTTCAACTTTAAACAAGTTTGATTCAGTTTGATGTTTTATTTCAAAATGTTAATCAGGAATTTTTTTTTTTTTGGTAAATAAATGTTACTTTTATAATAGCAATCTCAATTCTTTGTACAAATTCAGGGAAAAAACTTGAGAAAGCTGGAAAAAATGAAGAAAATCAAGACCACCTGTAACAATTCATTCCAGGATGACTCTAGTAAACATTCTGGAGTTTGCTTTTCTAGAATTGCTTCATACATATAGATATACCTCATAATACATATATATTACTATATATATATGCATATATATTTAGAGTTGCATGTTTATAAATTCTAGAAATTAAAAATGGGTTCAAATTAATTTCCTTCCAAGGAAAAGTTAAATAACATTGTTTGCAGAGCTTTTTCTTAAAGGATATATATACTGTTAGTATATCCTTTTTCTAATTAAAAATTTAAATGAACAACCTTAGTACATATTTAAAACCAAAGAACTGAGAATTTCCTCTAATCTTTCTATTCTAACACATAATTACTTACTGTTTTTGTGTAATTCCATGTGTTTTTTAATTCCAACACATGAACAATTTTCATTTATCTGAAAAACGTATCTCCTAAGGGGGGGAAAATAGGTAAGTAGCTTAGATAAAACATTTTATCTTAAACAGCAAAATAGTATAACAAATAAAGCAAACTATAACATTTTGTGTTAACTAAAAACACAAAACATTGCAAACCACCCCAAAATTTAATAGACAAGGATTTTAAACACTTTTTGATACTTAGTATTTACAAATAAATATAAAATCTACATTTTAAAGTAAATTTTGGATTTTTCTCAGATATTTGTTCCCAGTCTTAACTATTTCTTAGTCATTTTGCACAAAATTATATGCAGAGTAAAATAAGTGCAAATGTGCATTTTGTATTTTGTCAAATAATAAGTAGGCTTTATATTTAGACATTTAAATCATTTTTATAAGAATCTGCCATGGCTGTCCGAAGCTGTTGATGTAGTGGGAAAACTGTATTTTAAAGCAAAGTGGGATTTTCACTTGTTCAATAGTAACTAGACTTTCTATTTGGACATTTTGCCTATTTTATGACAGTGTGCTATGTATGCTATGAATCTGAATACTTCATGTTTTTAGCTTAATTTCTAGAATGGTGGGAAAATTGTACTTCAAAACAAAGTGGATTTTTCACTTGTCAAATAATAACTGGACTTTCTAGTTGGATATTTTACCCATTTTTAAGAACACTTTCCCGTGGATTTCTGAACTTGCTTATTTACCACATGTATTTGACTTAACTTCTGGTATGGTAGAGGAAATTATCTCTAATCAAAATAAGATTTTTAGTTATCCAGTAACAACTGGATTTTCTGGTTGGACATTTTATCTATTTTTAATGACAGCTTGCTATGGACCTCTGAATCTGGTCTGCTAATTTACCCATCCATTTGGCTTAACTTTTGGTATGGTAGGGAAAATTTATTTCTGAGCAAAGTAAATTTTTCAGTTGTCAAATAAATATTAACTCAACTTAGTATTTGATCATTTTATTCATTTTTAAACAGTTTGCCATAATTCTAAAAACTGTTGATCAACATCATCTGTTTAGCTTAATTTCCAGTATGGTGTACAAATAGCATTTGTGGAATTTTTACTTTTTTTCATACATAGAAAATAGCAAGGGACAGCACCAGAGAAAACTGTTAAGGGACAATCTCAAAAAGATCAAGATATCATGTATCCAGTTTCTAACACTGGTGAAATCACGCTTTACACAAAATGCTGAAGCAGTGAGGAAATCCTGACTTGTTAAAAAACATTCTCAATCAGGAATTTCAGATTGTTTGGCATTCTCAGTGCAGTATTTCTAGGTTACATTTTCTCCAAAATAACAAACCATGTTATTTCTTTTTCTTTTTTACTGTCTGCACTTACTCTATCTGACCCCTTTACTTAAACCTCATCCTTACCTCTGTTCTAAAACCCAAACTGCAGATTCTATTGCTAATCTTATTTCTTACACTTAATGCTTAAAAGGACTCCAGGTGTATATACAATGTGGGTATATGTGTCCATTAGACATTCTTGGGCTGGACCTCTGTTTTAATCCAGAGCTTCACAGAAGAAATATTAACATGATGACTTCCCCCCATCCATTCCAACCTCTCCAGCAGGGATGGAATCAGAAAGGACAGACAGATAGACATGGACAAACAGACAGATATACACATATGCAAAAATCATCCAGACTTTTTCTAAATTCAGGATCCTGATCTCTAGAAATGTTAGACCTAATGCAGTAACGCAGATTTCAAAAAAAGGAGCTGCTGGTGTCTCTAAGAATCAACAAGTCTTTTCAAAAGACTATTTTTCTGATTGGGGTACTCAGGTTGATAGGATCAGACGAAGTCTCAGTGCTATTAAAATTGTTTTACAAAAACTGTTTTCAAGCAAAATACTCTAAACAAAATGCTCAGGGTCTTAAAAATTTTAAACAATGTACTGTAGGACAGAGAGTATCAAACGTAAACAATGTTCATAGTGTGACACTAGAACATTTCCATTGATGCGTCTTTCCTTCTAGTCTTTGTTCCATATGCACATGTATTTTTACATGCTATAATTTTAGTATGTGTAGGTTTTTTATATTTTGTTTTGAAGGATAAATGAATCTTTAGCAAAGCATTTGTCGGGGCTGCAGGATGCTTTTCTGTGTGAGATGGTGTGTAGACTAATTAGCAGGATTGCTTTGTGAGCGTGAGGCAGGCTGCACCAGCACCGGCCAGGTGTTTGGTACCAGGATTGGTGCTTGGTGAAGATCGCAAACCTTTATCTTGGGTTGTCTCTTCTTCAGCATCTTTGTAAATGGCTTTGACAGATATTTGGATGCTTGCTTTAAAGTCTATAGATGACTTCAAAAGGGAAATGGCTACATGTGAATAGAATTCAGAGTTAACATGGTTTATATAGCTGCAGTGCTATGCTGAAAATAATAACACATTTTTTAGCAGTAAATGCATCACAATTCACTGGTGTGTAGAGAAGGAGGTGACTTGATATGGTGGCAATTTTTGAGGGAAAAGATTAATATGAACTAGAAATCTGATATGGCTGCAAAAAAAAAACAACAACCAAGTTTAGATTCTGATAATAGTAGTGTCCATATGTCACAAAAATTAATAGTACCCTGCTCTAATTAACCACATCTGTAGTATTGTGTCCATTTCTGGCTGTCACATTTAAAGAGAAACTTTGACAAATTAGACAACTTCCAGAACAGTCCGTGGGGATGGTGAGAAGTCTGGCAATCTTGTCATAGGAGGTATCCTCAAAGGGTCTGGAAATGTTTAGCTTGAAGAGGAAAAGTAGACATAAACTCTTCTGTTTGCTTCGAAAAGCAGAACTAGCATCAGTGGGTGAAAGGTAGAGATGGATTTCAACTAGAGACCTTTCTAACAGTACAGCTCAACAAGGGAATCAACTTAATGTCTTCACTATATTCTTTGAATATATCAGAAATATTTACTTTACATGCAGTGAATATTTAGTGTGAAGGCCATGATAACCTTTAATGTGGGACAACAAAGCTTTGTGATAAACACTTTTTTCTGATAAACTGTCTTAAAAGAATAGTACTGTGTGTTGCAAGTTGATCTCTGAAAATAGTTGCAAAAGGAAAGTTTAACACATTCTTTCCTCCTGCTCCCCCACCCCATTCCATTTCGAACAAGAAAAGATGGGAAGAAAATGAAAGATTTGAAATTTTTTCCTGCGAAGTGTCTTGGCTTTAGCTCACTACCTTGAGTTATTCCTATTCTGGTGTTTCTTGCTACCTGGGAACAGGCTTCTAGGGCAGAGTGGCAGTGGATTGTCGGGGAACCTAGGGTGAAGTGGGAGCAGGCACTGCTGGCTGTTGGTCCAGATCAGCTCAGCCCTTGACAGCTGCTTCTTTCCCAGGGGAGATCACCCAAAGCTCCCTTCTGTACTTCTCTCCCCTTATATTTTCTTGTTGTACTTACAGTCACAGTTTTTAGCTTGCAATAGAAAATAGTCTCTCAGCTTCTGACCTGGTGCTCTTTTAACTTCCTTCCATTTCAGGAATGGAAAGGAGTTAAGCCTAGTTTCTGACTGCTTCGGGAACACATTCTCAGTGTCTCAAAAATGCTTCCAAGCAGATTTTTCTTTCCTTTCCTGAATATTGGTAATTTATTTTGATGGCCAGATCTAACTTGGAGGATGTGACTGCTCAAAATTAGTTTGGGAATATGTACATGGGACTCCACTTCAGAGGAGTCAGTGAAACTAGCCTGAAATGCATCTGACTCCTAAGAAACTATTTTTATACTCTGGAACCTTGAAAAATAATGGGGAACTCTGATGGGAGATGTGAAGAAAGGAGAGACTGTTCTTCAGTCATCTTTTCTAACCAACTTTTTTCTGCTTCTTTCACTTTTGCCTCTGCCCCCCACACCCAGAACTTTCTCCTCCTCTCACATTGTTAGGTCAGAAACATAGTCGCTCTCACTCTGTGTGAAGTATATTTTTAATGTTGAACAAGCTTCCTCTATTTTCTCTGATAAAGATGCCGTGCACTTTTGTGGGATTGTAATAATACACAGGGCAAGTTCTCATGGCTTGCGTCCCAGTTGAACATGCCACAGGCGTTCCTGGGCTGAGCTCATACTTCCGAGAGAGAAACGCTCAAAGATGAGCTTCTGGCTTGTCATTGCTCGCTCACCTGATCCGCAAGCGACGACTTGCAATTCCTTGAATGCAAATGCTTGCTTCTGCTCCTGGGCTATAGTAAACGATCCCCAATGTTTACATTTTAAAATTTAAAGACGTTGTCTTGGGAAATAATCGGCAGCCTCCCCTCAAAACATGAGTTGCTGGCATGATAATTAAATGTTATATTCTTGAAAAAAATAATGTTACTAAAGGTAAACGACTGTTTTCTTCTCGGGTCACTTGATAGAATTTTTATTTTGTGTGTTCTTGGAATTTTTAGTAAATATTTTACAGTAGTGCTTGAAATGTATTTTATTCTTTGAAATCACTCATCTTTTGCACATCTCAATTTTTACATAATTGCCTTGGAGTAATCAGATTTTTAGAATAAGTCTTCGGCATTCTGTGCCACGGAAATCACTGTAGTATCTGTTGTAACACAGAAGGCAGGCTTTCTTTTCTGACAAGTGAAGCTCTCCTTTCAAAAATATTTAAGAGTTAGGCAGCTCCGGTGTAAATTCTTCCCGTTCTTTAGCTTTTTACTCATTCATCCGGTCACTACTTTGATTATCATGGAGATTTGGAGCTTATTGCGAATTTGAAAGAAGAGGTCACAGTTAATTTTCTTATTGCAGTTAAGTAACATATTTTCTCCCCAATTTCTTCAACAATAGGCAAAGAAATAAAGTTGATCTTTTACTTTGGACTGGAAGAGAAAAGAAAAAATTAGTCCCAAGGTTTTCTTGGTTCTTTCCTCCTTAGCAAATTGGTGTTTCTTGCTGTGCGGTAAAATGACATTGACTTTTCTCTTCTATAGAATCAGAGTTAATCGATGTAGCACCTTTAATAGTTTTCATTTTTTTTATAGTTAGAGTTGATTCTAATGAAAGACCAGTGCTGCAGAAATAGAAGTAGTACAGGTTGCTACATATACTTATCAAAATTTGAAATACAGTATTTTTTTTGTCTAGTTGTTTTACTAGAAGTTTAGCTCACAGATACAGTTATGAAAATGCTGAAAGATTAAAAGTATGAGGATTTTCATTGTGGCGTTGATGATAATAATGAAAAGCTAGACAAAACATTGGTTATCTTTACTAATAATTCTTTTATTTATTGGTTTGACTTTGTGTGTGGGCCGGTGGTTATCGGCTAGCTTTGAGACTCCCTGGTGGATGCTTAGGAATACGTGGTCCCAATTGATAAAGGTATATCAAATAATCATATACACAAATGTGCCCTTAGAACTATGATAAGTGCTACTGCATAATTTCTCAGTAAGGAATTTGGCCAGACAAGGGGCTTAAGGAAGGCTTTTCTGAGGAAGTACTCAAATCTGAAGGATGAGTAAATGTTAGTGAGGGGAAAATGAAAGGTGTATTTGAAGTGAAAGGAAGAGCTCTGTGGAGGCCCTGCGGCAAATTGAGCCTGGAAAACAGAACATACTGGAAGGAGTCAAGTAAGGTTGAAGCCTAGAAGAGAAGGAGCAGGAAATGAAAGAAGACTAGGCTGGAGGTCAGGGAGCAAATTTGTGGCACTTGTTAGACTACTTTTAAGAGCATAATCTTTATCCTAAAACTTATGGGATGTCTCTGGAGGAGTTAAAACCAGGACATGATCAGATTTGCATTTCAAAAAGAGCACTTTGGCTGCTTTGTGAAGAAAAGCTTGGAGGGGTCAGAATAGATTGCATCAATCAGTTATTAGGTGTGCATTAGTGATCTGGGACAGTGATGATCTCCTGGACTGGGGTGGTAATGGGGAGATGAAAACAGGAGGGGTCATCTATAGCAGTGAGGAATGGATTGAATTTGGGGTAGAGATTGGAAGGAGGAAATGTCAAAGATGACTTCTGGTCATATTCTTGAGGGTTGATGTTGGTACCATTCACAGAATGAGGAGTGCTGGAAGATTTTAAGGGAAAGATAATATAGTCTTATTTTGGGGAGGCTGAGTTTGAGGTGGTGATAAATTCTGAACAAGCCACAGAACATAAAGCTGAGAAACCTTAAAATATGGTGTCAGGTATGTTCAAGCTATATGCTAAATGAAAAAAATACAGTGTGTTCACATTATGTAAAAAGAACATGATGTGTATGTTTTATGTATATGTGAGAAATTTGTTTTTGTATGCATAGAACATGGAAAGATACAAAGACTCTTATGAATAAGTAACATCCTAGGCAGAGGCTTTGCAGAGATGGCGGCAGCTACATGAGAGGGAACTTCTGTATTTTCTACCCTCTGGTTATATATTATTTGAATATATTGCAATGAGAATGTATGCCTTCTTTAACAGAAAAGGTTAATGGCAATTTAAAGAAACACTCAGTACTCTTTCATTGGTTACTTAATTTGAAAGATCTTACAAGCATCGTTATATTTTTTATTTTGAGCAGTATTGTTTTCCTGTAGTTTTGCTCCCCTAATCAGTAACACTTATACTTTGCCCTTTGTTTCCCACTAGATTGCACTATTATACTAGATTTCATACAGTCTACATACTATTTTGTGTTTTCTCCTTCACTAATTTTAATAATTTCAACAGTCCCACATTTTGCAGATGAGTTATAATCACGCATATAACTGCTACTTATATTACACATCCTTTTGTGAAGGGTTCATCTAGTGCTTCTTTTTTCACCCAGTATTTCTGAGATAGAACACAGATAGTGAAAAACAAAAACAAAAACAAGATAGTACTGTTTCCAGGAAGTGGAAACCTAAACTTACCTTCCCAGTGTATGCTTTGGTCAGGGTATTTAAGCAAAGGAGCAAAAAAACCAACACTTTTCTTGTTGGACATTTAATCTTCCCCCACCCCAATTTTGATATGTGTAATGCAGAGTTGAATCTTGGGTGCATGTCCTTTCTGCTTTTATTGTTTTGTTTCCTTAGATGAAATGCCTAAGAGTTTATGGGTGTCAGAGAGTATGACTGTCAATATAACTTGTTTCTTGTTACATCAGACTTTTCTCAAAAGGGTTAAACTGCAGCTTTCTGTGTGTCTTGGTGCAGCGCTGGGAATGAAGACTTACTAAGATGCAGGTTCTTACCCCGCCAGGAGGCAACGTGGAGTTTGAGATGGTCACACACAGCTCCTGGGCTCTTGCTTCTGTTCCTGAGTAGCCTCCAGCGTTAACCCCACGCTGCCGTAGGAATATTGTCATTTTTCCTGTGTCTCATGATCCTGACAAACAATACAAGAATGCCATATTCTGGGGTGCAAACTGTAGTGGCAACAATTTTTTATTTGAACATATATATACTTTAGGTCACATTCACAGAAATTTAAAAATGCCTTCATGTTAGTTGAAGGTTAAATAATATTTTTTTTAGAACACCATTGTTTGTTAAGCACTCTTCTTAAGATTTTAATTATCCCTTAATCCTCCTGTTGTGTCTATGACATGGGCAATATTCTACTCTCCAGGAGGTGGAAACTGAGGTATAGAGCTATTGAATAACTAGCATGATGGACAAAAACTATAACTTGAACTATATTCTGTTTCCAGAGACTCAGATATTTAACATTTCTTTTCTGTATTACAATTTTACATCAGTCTGAAGTCTAATACATTACCTAGCTTGTGCTAAAGTGATAAAATTCTAATAATTTTTATTGCAGGTTGTAATTTTATAAAATAATTCCTTATGCTCTGCCCTGCCAGACTCAGAGGCTTCTTATTGTGACATTCTTGGTTAAAAGTTTTGTGTTTACACTTCTCCTAGGAATATCATTTCCTGGTTCCCTTTCGGGTTGGAGTAGATATCCCTCCTCACAAGACTGTGATTTCACTATAGGCTCCAACTTTTTAACTTTCCTTTCAGTGATATGTATGTGTGTGTGCGTGGGTGTGTATGTACATACACATAATGCATGGGATTAACATCAATGGGTTAATTAACATTAACCTCATCCCTAGTTTTTCTAATCCAGAAATCACGGGCAGCTTCTTTTTTTTTCTGAGAAGGAATATACATCGAAGATAACCTACTTCCACTAATAACAATAATATACCAAACACTATATGAATATGTAAAAGTTTACAAACTGCTTTCCCATTTAATCATATAGGGGTTGTGACCAGAATTTGCAGTTAGTCAAGAGAGAGGTTCAGATTCAAATCTGCCAGTTATTAAACATATGCACTGGTATAAGCTACATCATTTACTAAGATTTGATATCCTTATTGTAAACTATAACCAGTAATACCTACTTCACGTTACTGTTATAAGGATTACATTAGTTAATATATCTAAAATCTTTAGTTGTGCCTAGCATATAGCATAGCACTCAAAAACATAGTAGCCACTGAGAATGTAAACTCACATTTATAGAGAAATAGGAAAGCAACATTTAAATATGAGGCAGTTTTTAAAAAAGTATTAAGAATTGTCAGAAGGAAGGGAAGAACATTGTAAAGGGCAAGGGAATTACAAAGTTATGTGGCGAGTAGCGAGAGAAGGGGAGAGAGAGAGGGATGGTGCTGTATATCACTTTATGAAAACAAAGTCTTTGTCCCTTTGAGTAAAACAGGAAGAGGGTCAGATGAAACAGTGGACAGAGAAAGATGGTTGGGTTGTAAGGTGAGTGTGTTAATCAGATTAAATCTCATTTGCCGTATCCTGCTGTTTACTTACTTGGACAGGGGTGTTAGAATAACTTATTATTTATTATTTCTATCTCTTGACATTCTGATTAGCTCATCAGCAATCAGTCACTATTCACAGCTCTTCAATTGCTTTTATTAAATAGCAAACCCCTCCTTCTCCAGTCAGCACATGATTCAGGTTTGGAAAGAGTAATGTCTCTTCGAGAGTGCTTGCTCCAGGCCAGATGAAATGTAGTCGTGCTGCTACAAGACTCAGAATGAATCATGGAATCTTAAGACAAACTTTTAGTGTTGTATGGTTTCTAGGGAATTCAAGGGCATGTCAGCCACCTTTGGATTAATTCAGGCCTTGATAATTTTGGAATTGCAAGGGAGAGCATAGAGGAATTGGTTAAATGTGCACTGCGTAATGCTAGCTATTTTAAGAAAGTCCAGCTTGGGCACTGTAAATGCACTACCCATGTTATTCTGTGTGTGTATGAATTACAGCAAAACTTAGATCTAGGTAATTGTAACATAGATTATCAGGAATCCAGTGAGCACAACGGAGTTCTGTTTCTTTCAAGATTTCTGAGGAAGGTCTGTTATCTTTGGAAGGAGTCTCTACAGTTTGACCCTTTTAATTTATTTTGCACATTAAATTTAATCTTCAAAAGTTACATATAAAGTAAATATTTAAAAAATATTGAAGCATATTTTCCCTTCCTAAGAACATTTTTTCTCATACAAAAATGCTTTGGTTCTTTTCTAATGAAAATCAGACTTTAAATTGTTAGCTCTTTTCAGTGAGTATTCTGCACTGCTCAGTGTCCACACCACAGTCATTTTCTATACAGCAAGTTAGTCGAGTGGATCCAGGATCTTGGATACCTAGTTAAAAACAAATAGCTGCTTCTATGTTACTGAGATTTCTCCCTCAAAGTGTGGAACTTAAATGTTAACGCAGCCACACCAGCCGTAGCATTCTGACTTGCCTTTTCTGACATTGTCTGATGAGTAGAGCCATAAAAAGTTGTCTATTTGTTTAGATTTACTGCACCATCTATTGTCAAAATCGGACTTTGCAATGGTCAATGTGGACTTAAAAAAATAAACGTGCTCAAACCAAAACTACCTTTAAAATAGAGAGCTATCTGCGGAGAGTGTTTAAACTACTTTACCCTGCCTTTACTTTTTAGCAATGGAGGCACCAAGCCACAATTGTTTTTTGAATCCTGTAAAAGCCAGCTGGACTACCGTGATACAGGACCTGGAAAGTATAAGCAATGAGATATTGGTTCACCTGGCAAGAATGTGCAGTGACATAAATCTTGTAAGTGTAAGACAAAAAATCTCATAGACAGGTATCATAGTAAATTCTTTGAATCACCCACACGCATATATCTATATCTAATGATAATTCTCATGCACATCATACTCTGAGAACCACTGGACTAGAATAAAGGAAAGGTCTTATGGAGTGTTGTGGGCACCCAGGCCATTCTTTCTTCATCTAACTCCCCAGTTCTTGGAGAAGTGGGGCATTCTAAAGAGCGCCTGATTCATTCCATTCTGTTTTAAGATCAAGCCTCTATAATCTTGAGGTGTGTTAATAGATTCACTTGGTTCATAAGGACTGTACTAGACAATATAATTAAGTGTCTTTGCTCAGGACTAGGCCACGTGAACGATTTCAGTCTATACAAATGTTGTGTGTCAGGTCCACACACATACATTGCTCGTGGAAAGCTGCAGAGAAGAATTTGGCCACCTGGCTCTCTAGCTTGGGACTTCCCATTGTCCACCAGTGACTTACATGTTCTTACAGATTGTCTGCAGCTATGGGACAGTTAAGAGTTTGGAGTGGATGAGTTTTTCAGTTCTAAGCTTAGCCCTTCATTTGGCCCATATGATGTGACTCAGTTGACTGTGCTGTATACCCTTAGCTTCTATAGGGCTTCCCTCAGTTTTCCTGAATTCATATGTGAGTATGATGAAATTGTGTAACCCACCTGCATACACTCTCCATGGTGGAATCTTAAACATGTATTTTTAAACTTATCATGTATTTTTTTTTGGTATGTGTAAATAAATATTTCTAGAGAGCTTCTAAGGTGATTACAATGTGTGTGTTGACTTTGAAGCCCAGCAATTAGGGAACCTTGGGGATAAGAGAGACTATTAACACTCTGATATTGTTTAAGTTTAAATGATTTAGGAAAGGACGGCTATGTTTTCATCTAGCTATAAAAGGACATTATTAGTGAATCATTCATAAGATTAATCCTTTAGTGGATGTAAAATTAGTACACTTAACTTTACATATTTAAAGAATAAATACCAGCCTAATATGTCATTTATTTCTTTGGGGTGTTAGGACCTTTGATTTTTCACTCCGAGGTAACAGTGAAATGATTGCCTGAAGTTTTGTTAGTTTGCTGCCTTATTGACTTTTAAGAACCTGAATTTTGAATTATGTTCATCAGTTTAGAAAGGAACGTGATAATTTAGTTTAAGTTCAGAATTTCATTCAGAATTCAGTTTGAAAAGGAATACATTTCATCGCTGATTCACTATAGAAAATGACTCTTTTAAGTTTGCCCCCCAGATGTTGTTGTTTTCACATGTCCTTACTTTCTGATTAATGAAGTATTTTCTTGTATATTCTCAGTCCCACCCATTATAATTATTTTTGAATTGTGCCTTATCACTTATGCTCCTTTTCTTTATCTTTAATCTCCTTATGTCTTTTCTTCACCTTAAGAACAAAATTTATTTCCCTAAGCACTCGTGTGCTCGTGCGTGCCCTCTCTCTCGCTCTCTCTCCCCCGCCTCCTATGTCATATATTGTGTGCATTTCTGTACATAAATTACCAATCTCTCTAGAATGTTAGTTCTTTGAGGAACAGGACCTGTGACTTGTTTACGTTGCATCCCCATATAGTCCTTGTATTGACTCGTGGAACCATTTATGGAATAGAATTAAGCAGCTAGCTAGGCTGGAAGAGATCTGATCTCAGTTAATATTAGGTGATCTGTGATAGTCATTTTAACTTGACATTAATTTCATTTTTTTGTGCATTTGTTTTATTCTGAAAAGCTTTTTTATTATGCTGTGCTGATGGCATAAATGGAACAGTTAACTGGAAGACCAAACAGGCCACCAATTTTATAATCAGCAGAAAAATGGCTGGTGGGAAGAAAGATGGTGAGTTTAGGTTGTAAATCTAAATCCCTTTTTGGGAGTCAGTTAAATGTCTGCTTCCAGTATTCCTGTTGCTTTTTTATTCATGTGTGCATTTTTTTAAAAATAAGTCAATCTGAAAAAAAAAATCAGATTTTGTTTTCCTAATCTTCTAAAATGTCTGGTCCCCTTTGTTCTTAATCCATATTTTCCAAATTTTTTTCTTTGTTGTAGTTTTGCTTTTTTTTAACTAAAAATAATTTCTATGTTTTTAACCTATCGTTACCCCTTATCTAGTCACTAGCTTGCCACTTATACAAATCGTCCCAGTGTGGTTACTTTAATAATGTACTTATAACATTGAGAAACATTAAGAAGTACATTTAACATTTATATACTTTTAGAAAAATGGTCATAAAATATTTTGGCTAATGTGCACAATGTTTTTGAGTGATTTTTGCTGCAAAAACAAATTGATGTTTTGCTGTTAAATAATTAGTTGGCACTTGTGTTCTGCTGGAAAGATAAGATGACCCTTAAATGATTTATTCTAATTTTTTCTTCCCTATCTGTAAATGTCCATTACCAACATGCCAGAACCTTTGAAATAATGCATTTCATTAGGAGGGGAACAAGACTTACATAATAGCCAAAAGATGAGTTGTTTTCAAAATATGAATTATCATCATGAACTTTTACTTAATATTTTTTCTTACTAGCCTTTATGATCCCCATCCCCAAAACACACACACACACACACACACACACACACAATTTGGTTATCTGTGATCATCAGCATTAGCAGAATAGTAGATGTGATTCCATAACCTTAGGGCAGCTAAAGTGTCTATGAAAATAACACAATTTTAAAAATATTTTTTAAAGGGCAATAATTTTATGTGATAAAATGGTCTTACTGCCAGATAAAAACTCTTGAATACTTTGCCAGGCTGATTCTTGGTTTAAGTTCATCTCCTTCATACATCCCTGAAGTTGGGCCACTAACTTTTTCCCAGCAAGTACCACATTATTCTTCAATGAGAACCTTCTATGCCCAGTTTTGTTTCACAGTAGCACAAAGATTCTCAACATCTCTTCTTTCCTGCTGGCTTTGAAACAAACTCATAGACACCTTTACATTATTAAGGAATTTTCATTGCTAGTATCTGTAAGAAGAGTTTTGTACGGTAATTTCTGATAAAAAGATCATTAAAAAAAGTTTTAAAAATCACTAGATGTACTTGTTCCAGGACCTACTTACAGGTCCATAGTCCTTTTCATTTCTCCCTTAGATATTGTAAAAGGATTCTCTGTAGTTCCTTTAAAACATTCACTCCTGACTACCCTTATCTGTGTGATTCCTTAATCAAGCTGAGGACTTCAACTTCTTTAGCAATCCACTCTTTCTGTTTATTAATTTTTCTACTTCTGAGCCCAGATGGCTCTCAATATTGCCATCTGCTGTGTACTTCTGCTTTATCATTTCCCAAGGACTTGGACTCTTCCTTGATTCCGGGTTCTCCACACAAGATCCCTGAAGACTCTTCTGAACTAAATACATTTTGCACTAAATTACAGTTATCCTGTCCCTCTTCTTATTTCTTCTCTTTAATATTGATCTCTAGAACTTCTGTCTTCCCTTTGGAATTACCCTCATCTTTTTATTTGATTTTCCAAAAAGGCATCTCTAACCAAATGTTAAACCAAATTGAGTCATATACTATGGTGTTGTTTTTAGTGAAATGTACTATTCCAAGACCTTGACATAGAGTATTTTCTAGAATCTCCAAGAGATGTTGATTTCTGCTTCAACTTTCATATACATAATTCAACCTCAAATTGACTGTCTCTTTGGAACCTGAGAAAATAACTGTAGTTCTCAAAACACAAATGATCAGTACATCTTAAATCTGCTGAAGTAACCAGTTCAGGTTGCCACATTCTTTATCCTTTAGTTGCCTCTCCCATCTTTCCTTGACTAATTGATATTAGCAAAATATACAGAGAGTAGTGAGTTTTATCAACAGTATGAAGAGAAATGTTCCTAGTGCAATATTACAATTATAATTTACAGAGCGAGAAACACCATATATGTACATTGTATGTAGCATTAGATTGTTTCAGGTGTGCATCTTTATAAGTTAACATCGGTATATACTACATTAAGTTTGTCACTATGTTCTTAAAGATGTTCTTGACTATAAAGCCCAGTCATTTCTTTCGACAAGTTCAAGCATATCAAAACACGGTAAGAACATTTATATAGTAAAATATATTTAGCAACTGTACTTTGTATGTGTAACTGTCTTTTAAAATAATATTCTATTTCTTAACTTTAGCAGGCAGGTAGTATCTTCTCTGGAAATAGGATTTTGAGGAACTTGGAATGTCTCATTAGCACATTTAGCATTACTCTACTTTGACACATGTTAAGTGGATATAACAATTGTAAAGAGCACTCTAGATATGGATTCCCTTCTCTTTTTCCTAGGGCTCAGGGTAGAGAAACTTAATTTCCTTCACCAAAATTTAAATAAAAAGGGAATAGACTTCATATTAGTCTTTTATATTCTTTTCATAGATACACATCTTCAAATTCTCCTTCCTTTCCTAAGCTTACTGATAAACTTTAATTGCTTTTTCCTTAAAAAATAAGCAATAAGAAAGTTAAGATGGTCAATGTCCCGATTTCCTAATTTTTTCCTAATTGTTAGTATTTAATTGCACGCATGGGAATGAAGTAGTGTGTACTCTGAATAATTTGGCTGGAATCTCTTCTGCCATCTTAAAGGAGGTTCCTCCTTAGTTTATTTATTTATTTATTTTTAAGATTTATTTATACAAGCTGGGGTACAGACCAGAGGCGTGGGGCGGCGAGAGGGCTCACCAGAGACAGAGCGGGGAGCAGAACAGGCAGATCAGAAATACACTGCTGAGGGGAGCAGCGGGCGAGGCAGGAGAGGTCTGCTGCACCATGTGGGATTCTCCCCGGCTGGGCGTCGAACCGCACCGACAGCTCCACAGCGCAGTGCTGAACCGCTGCGCCACCAGGGAGGCCCCTCCTCCTTAGTTTATTGACAGTAAGGTGCTGCATGGCTTAGAGAGATAAATCCCTCTCTAGATAACTTCTTTTCCCCTGTGGTCAGAGAGGAGCAGGAAGTACCCTTAGGACTGAAAATATGCATTCTTCTTTGCCTCTGAAAAGTGGCAAAGTCAAAAGAAAGGATCACAAAGTTATAGGACTTCAAAAGACCATCTCATCTACCAGAGATGTGAGTTTCCCCTTTGAAGCTGTGGCTATGAAGGACAACATCGCTCTTCTAAACTTCAGGTTTGTTTCTTTCTTTAAACAAAAGAAACATCAAATTTGTTTCTTGAAACTGTGACTTTCATCTCATTTCTTCCATTTGTGCCATGTAATTAAGATAACTTAATGAATTAATAGTATGAACTTGGATTATCTGTTTAAATTCTGGTTCATCACCAAACAATATTATTAAGAAATCATCTGTGGTGGGTTGTAATAATATTATGTACAGCTACCAAATATATTACCTTAAATTTTCAGGTCAACAAAATACATGACTGCCTAGGTTCTTGGCTCTTCCTCTTAAAAGTTTTATAAGCTTGGACCTGCCCTTAGTTCTCTGGGTTCAGTTTTGTCATCTGTAAACTGAAGGACAGAGTTCTCCATGTGAGTAAATGCATGCCAACTCCCATTGGTGGTATCTGTCAGGAATTCTGGGTTGAGTAGAAGAGCAAGGGCATATCAAGGTAGGGAGCATTGCTATGATCTGTCTTTTAGCAGAGAAAGATTTTTTGGTATGCCCAGGAAGGATGACATCTAAAACCCTTTCAACTGCAGCATTGTATGAGACTAAGCTTATTGGCCACCAGTTACCAGTGGTTTGCAACCATTTTCTAACTGACATTTAAGAAAGAAACCAAAAAACATATAAAATCAAAATACTTAAGCCACTTATCCAAGCTTAAATGGCTTAAATGAATGACTTTGATTGTGAGAAAGAAATCCTCCCTTCTGTTGTAGTGGTTGCTTCTACCTCATACAAAGAAATGTGACCGATCGCTTAAAAGATTGAAGTTTAAAAAGGCCGTGTAGCTCCTTCTCTGTGATGAATTCTACAGTGTAGGAATAGTCTACCTTGACTGAAATGAAAACGCTATCTGACCACTGCCAGATGAATGGCCTACAGTACTTTGATGTTGAGTAAAACCAAAGGTGAAGGGCAGACTGCTAAGAAAAGCTTTTGACTCAAAACCAAGAATTATAAAGCTGGCTTGATAAAATATAAGGTAAATCTTAGGGGGGAGTAAAGGTTATATACCCAACTGGATACTAATATATCTTAAAATACTTCTTAAAATACTCTTAAAATACTTCTCTACTAATTAAATATTAGTTTGACTATTGAAATAACACGTTAAAAAATAAATTAAAGAAGGAAACCGTAAATACATCAGGCTCTGAAAACCCTGAAATGAGTTCTCTTGATGCAGAGAGAACAAATGGGATTCGTCTCTTAAAATTAGTTGCCATTCATAGGGCTTCTTGGAGTGCTATGTGTACATGGGTGCTGAGTTTCATAAAGAGCTTTTAGCTGTTAAAACTATAAAATATAATACCACAAGTCTAATTTTTCTTGCCAGCACTTACAATTTTTAATATCAGGATGATCATGTAGTGAAATAGGTTTAGCAATAAATTGTATTTTTTGGTGTAACTTTCTTTTTAGAGACTATTTCAGTTCATAACTATAGCAGGGAGATGGTTTCTCTTCTGTCAATAGGATTTTTGAGGAATTGGAATGTCTAGTTGCTTAGGAAAAAGTTTAATTTAAAAGCTATAACAGGGAAAAAAATGCTATACCAGATAACTTGCTATTTGGTATATTCTTTATATCTTAAACATATTTAGAGATCTTCATCATTCTTACCAGAATTTTTCCTAGATTTTAACTTACTATTAAGATAATACTATGAACTGCTGGGAAATAAGCACTATCTTTTTTAAATAACTAACTTGCACTCAGTTAAAGCACTTTTGTGTCATACTTCCCAGTGAATAGATTATGTTTTAAAATTCTGAAAATGAGAGGCACATTAACAAACTCAAAATGCTTTTAGAAATAGACTAATGTCTTATTAATAAATTATTAAATACTGAGTGTTATAATATTCTTACACTGATTTAGCTGTTGCTAAGAGTAAGAGTTAGTTACTTAACTAACTCTTAACTAACAGATCTCTCTTTTTAAAAATTATGCACTAATAGATCTTAACTAACAGATCTCTCTTTTTTAAAATTATGCACTATATTTCCCACATATCCAATGTGTAAGAAATTATTTTTTACAATACATTAAATTCATTCACTTGATTGGAAAGTTCATATTTATGTAATCTATCCATTGAAGTAAGACTTTCTGTGGTACACATTTCTGTTTCTGCATGCATCTAATACGTGGAGTTTATTCTGCCAGCTCCTTAAATAATGACATCCTAGTTATAGTAAGATCATCTATTCAGAAGCATACTGCTTCTACTAAGAACCAGGAAATATGTCACAAAAGGTCTTTGGGTGATCGAAATAGATGCTGCAAATGCAGGCTCCTATTTTTCACATTTAGCATAACCCTGTTGTTAAGATAGTACAGATTTGGGGCCTCCCTGGTGGCGCTGTGGAGCTGTTGGCAGCGGCGACGCGAGTTCCACGCCCTGCCGGGGAGAATCCCACATGATGCGGGAGACTTCGCCTGCCTTGCCCGTTGCTCCCCACAGCAGTGTATTTCTGATCTGCCTGTTCTGCTCCCCGCTCTGTCTCTGGTGAACCCTCTCGCCGCCCCACGCCTCTGGCCTGTACCCCAACTTGTATGTATAAAAAAAAAATTTAAAAAAAATATTAATACCCCCATTTAAAAAAAAAGATAGTACAGATTTGTTCCTATATTAACATGCAGTTTCACCTCCTTTGGTAGTCTGGCTTCTAAATCTGCAGTAGATTAATAGCAGCAAATTAGAAGAGATAGAAAAGCTCCTATAGGAAACATAATGATAGTAGTGAGAAATGACAGCTGACAACTTATCTACAGATGAGAAAACAGAAAATCTATAAAACACACAGCCTTAAAAAGCATTAGCAGACTAGGACCCGCTTGCAGCAGTGTGATCGGTAAATGACAAGGCAACTGCTCTATAAGGGCATCGCTGTATAATAGAGCAGAGTGCAGTAATTGATGTGCCAGATGATGACCTTCTGCCATCACGAAGAAGGACAGAACCCTGAATACTTTAAAAAACTTATCTTTCTGGAATTTTCCTTCCCTGGTGTTCCTGGTAAATTGAGATTTTACTATATTCTCTTAGATCTTAAAAATTAGAAAATGATCATATAAATGCAGCCTTTAAACAGATTAATTTGTTGATAAAGCACCTATGAGAGAGATAAACACATAATAGGTACCTAATAAAGGTCACCTAGATGTGAATACTGACAACATGACTTTCTCCTGAAAGATTTCAGAGGAGAGATAGAATTAAGATTTAAATCTAGCTGGGATTTGCAGGATCTCACCCTCAGCAGCTGGTTTATTGTTACAACTATGTCCTTATTCTTGGGGATATAGGAAAGGGGCTGGAAGGTGTCCTCTGGATTTTTTGGTAGAGAAGGGACCGTGTTCGTGCCTGTGCACATGTACACACCATTAAAGATAATCATTGTGATAATTGTGAAGTTTTATGCCATGGACTCATTAGCAATGCACCAGCACAGTCCTTTCGCAATTTGTTTACTGCAGACATCAAATTTGCTTTTGTTTTTAAGTAATTGTAAATAAGCACACAAATGCACACCCTCATATTTTTCTCACACTATTGCTCTCCTAGGAGAAAAATTCAAATGGACTATTAATAAAAGAAGATAGGATGCTATTTAGCTAGCATGAGGTCCCAAATTACTTAAACAAGATAGCCATCACCGTCTGTTACTTGGTCCTTGGCTCTCCGCAGCCACATAATACATAGTTTTTGAAGTGGTCTGTAGTTTCTTTACCTTGTGATCAAAATGTAGGGAGAAGTTTTGTGAAAAGATTTTGGTAGCATGGTAACAAGAGACATTGGAACTATATTTAGGGAGGGTGAAATAATTACCCTGTCCATGTGTCCACATACCCTTTTTCTTTTCTCAACTCAAACTTGTAATTTTTCCTTAAAAGAAAATCTAATTATGACTACCTGTCTTTAGGAGTTTTTAATCTTTGCAAATCTAGCTACGCTTGCTGTTTGAAGGTGATGTTTTTGACCCCCTGTAGGTTGGACTTCTAGTTTAATTGTTTTTCCCATTAATGGTGATGGATTTGCACGGATTTAGCCACACACTGGTTTCCAGTTTCATTTGTGTCCAGCGGCACGTGTTTGCGGAGGGAATGGATCTGCACCATAGACTTGTAAAGTCATGCGATACACAGACAGGCCAGACCCTTTGACCTCAGCTTGATTGGCATGGCTCTATACACATTGTATATTTCAGAGCTTATTGGATCTTAGTACTGGAGATTCTTAAGAGTGTTTAAGTTTGATTTTCAAGACTTGCTCTTAAGAAGAACAATAATGCTTCAAGCTTACTGTATGTGAATGCTACCTAGACATGTACGAGTGCAACATGTGTTAACTGTTAGTAACAGCCTTTGTGGGGGTGTTGGGCCAGACCCTATCAGCATTATGTATAAAGCTCACGTTTAGAGCAAGAGCTTCTAACTTCCAGTTCTCCGTGTCATTTGCTGTTTTTGAAAGAAAGCAGGGCGTAAATACTGCCCAAATAGCCTCTGTCGAATGGCTGTTTGTTTTGCAAGTAACAAATAGGAAAGATAAAGGTAAAGGGCACTTCTCTACAATATTGTGTGGGTGCCCATAATTTAAACTGATGCTACAGAAAGGAAGTATTATTTTCACAAACAAAACATCGTGGCTTAGTCATTTTCCATTTCTAGATGATGAACGTGTCATATATCTGTATCATGTTTTTTTCTAAAGTGAATGGCATACTATACTTAAAGTGAAGCAGGCTTTACTGCAGTGTTGCCAAGGTAACTGACCAGCGAAAGGCAATTGCAGAAAGGCAATTGAGCACACATGAATAAAGAAATGTGCATGTCATCTTAAAACCCAGGAGGGCTGTGGTAGATTGTGGTTTGGCTCTGTAGATCGCAGAAATGTTTTTTATGAAAGCAGAAATTGAGATGTTCTATGCTAGTCCTTGAAGTGAGGTAATATAGAGTGGCAGGTACCCTTTTATGGTTCCAGTTTTGGCCCTGCCAAGGGCTATCAAGAAAATAGAATCATTTCAATATTATTTAATTCAAGCACCCTTTCTGTTTTGCTTTATCAGATAGCTTTTACCACCTCGTGGTAGAAAAAACTAAGAAAGACAGTTACAGTTGTCAGGTGAAAGAGGGTGGTAATCCACAAACTGGGTGTTAATTCAGATTGCAAAACTGAAGTTTAAATATTGTATATATATTAAGTCCACAAATGTGAAACCTGTTTTTACCTCTACCTGCTTTGTTTTGGGAAATACTTGTCTATTCGATAGGCAGTGATAAAATTATTCAAATATACCACATACTCTTTTAGGTGCTGAAGAAATGACAAGGGTTAAAAAAATTCAGTGGGGAACTGCAAGGTGTTTTTAATCTCAAGAGACTAAATTAGATAAACTCGAAAGAGATTCCTTTAAATTAGTCAAACTATTCCTGTACTTTGGATGTAGAGTTGTGATCTAGCATTTAAACACCTTTATGTATAGAAAGAAGTAACAGCGCAGCAGTTCAAAACTCTCCATAATTTGACTCTTCTTTACCTCCCAGTTTTTCTCCTCCTATCATAAATAACTCCCTGAATCTAGCATCACTGCTTAATTCCCTTCCTGAAAGGGCCCGCAGGACCCCACAGCTGTATCTTAGCCATCTTTTTACCACTGACTTGTGAAAACTTCCCATCTCTGAATTTCAGAATCCTGCTAGTACTTTAAGAGCCATATTGAATTCTACTTTTTGATATACCTTTATTCTAGATCTCTCCAAACTTGATTCCTTTTACCACTTCTGGGTGGTAAACTTAAATATCTGGGGTAGTAACTAGATAAGTGGGTGTTGGCCTCCCTACCCAGATGGTGAATTCATAGAAGACACGGACCAGGTCGCCTCCTTCTTCACATTCCCCGCAGCACCTGCCATTCCTGGGACGGTGTAGAATCCAATGGGGAAAAAATTTTGATATTCTCGTCCTCACTATTTTCCTATGATTCATTCATTCTCCCTTTTTTTTTTTTTTTTTTTGAATAGGGTCATTTTACAGGTGAGTATATAAGTTGTTCTTGGGTAGAAATTGGGTACTCTAAATGACATGGGAAGATGAGTAAGAAAGAAGTCTCTACACACCTGGTTTAAACCTAACTTGCAATTTCCTTCCTTCTGTTACATAGCCTTTGAAGTTGTGTTGTTAGTAGTAAAGCTAGGGATACATGAAGCTACAAGCCAAATATTTTAGTTCAGTTCCCGGTTTTTG
Source organism: Scalopus aquaticus (assembly GCA_004024925.1). Classification (NCBI taxonomy): domain Eukaryota; kingdom Metazoa; phylum Chordata; class Mammalia; order Eulipotyphla; family Talpidae; genus Scalopus; species Scalopus aquaticus. Next base: position 24,046 of record PVIJ01007621.1, read on the forward strand.
GCAGCCATCCATGGAAGTGCAAGGACAGGTTTTCACAGATAACATTTTGTGGGCGTGCCTATTTTTATGCCAAAAAACTTATGTCAGTGATCTTGCCATCCAGAACTTTTAGTTAGTTGCAAGCCTTGGAGTAAGCAGTCTTGGGGTTCTTAAGGTTAATTACTACATCTATAAATTCATCAAGGACTAAGAAAGAACTGGCCTGATAGAGATGATCTTTTGAAAATTACAGCCAGTAGCCAGGGAGGAAGATAGAAACCCAAAAGAGTTTCTAAATGTGACCAGGGTAATGATGGTAACATGTTGGTGGAGATCATGAAGAAAAGCAGTAGGTGAAAACTAGCCAAACACATCAGTCCATTTTAACGTCCTCATATCATATATCTGATAATCAGTAAATCATGAAATCTGTCCCATTTCACTTAAAGTATTTGTGCTTAATTTTATTATGTAATTGTTATTGGTTATGTAGGAAATAGCATAAGAGAATAGTTTATATTGCATGAATTATGAAGTGTCACTATCAGGAAAAATGTATTAAATAATTTCTTGAAGAGATATGAGGGGTAATACTCATAGAAAAAGAATACAATGCATTTTATAGGTGTGTGTGTATATATATATGTATATTTTCATGATATTATATATTGATATTCTTTGTCTAGCAAATAGCTAATAGTGTTGATTTTTACCATTTAAAAATTAACTACATGCTTTGCTTTGAAAAAGGAAAAAGAAAAAAGCTAGCAATTATGTAGTTGGTTTGTTCTCATGAAATATTGTACTAGTTGTTTAAATAAAAAGAAATTAATGAAAGATATTATGGGTATCTTCATTATGTAGTAGCAATTTAAAATATTGAGTGTGCCTAATTTTGTTTAGTTTGTATTTGAAAATTCTCTGAACACAGCAAGTTGAGAGACTGTTGCATGTTTTGTCCTAAAGTCACTTCCCTTTAAAACAAACTTATTAACATTGTCTTGCATGTGCTTCAGTTTTCCCAAAAAATTCTGCTTTGTGAAACCTTTATTTTAAAAGTTGAGTTATCAAGAATATGTTTCATTATTTTTCTCTGTCTCCTCTTTATTTTCAGTATACACTATTTTTTCAAAGGTGCATTCTGATCGGAACGTATACCCATCTGCAGGTGTCCTCTTTGTTCATGTTTTGGAAAGGGAGTATTTTAAGGGGGAGTTTCCACCTTACCCAAAACCTGGTATGTTCTTGGTGGGAAGAAACAAATCATCAATTTGCTAAATTTTTCTTTCTCTTCATTGTGCATTATCTAGATGATATATGATCAAATACTATTGACATTAGTAGAAATGGTCTGGTTATGTGATAAATTGTTTTTTTTAGGATATCACTCATTTTAAGATTAGAAGTTTAATTACAGAAGGAAATAATTCATTTTTGAATTTTAAAGAAAGCATTTTTCTAGTTTCCCAAGTTTGAGTTTTGTTGCTACTGACAAATGACCTACCTATATGCACATAGAAATAATTTTAGTCATGCAGTTAGGATTTTCTATATTAAGACAGGTTCCAACATAGTACACTGATTTTTTTTAAAACTATACACATGTTGTAGAAGAGAATTAAATATGATATTGAGAAAGAGTTCTCAAAAAGTCTTACAGTGTGAGATAGTTTTATAAAGTTTTATATAATGGAGATTAATTTTTCCTTCAGAGATGCATTTTTGAAATGTATAGATATTATACATGTATAAATATTACAGATATATAGTTAACTGTGTTTTCAACAGCATTCAAAAAAAGATCTTTTCATTATTTGTTTAATACTATTTTCTTATGATGTGTTCTATATTTGCAAAACTATTCCAACATTTGAGATGAAAACATGGAGTTTTTAAAAGCATAGTTTCTGGAGCCTGCCAGTCTTAAATTCTAATTTCACCACTTAATATGACCATGGAGAAGTTAATTAAGATGGAAATATTACATATTCTGTCAGTGGAGTTAGGGCTAATAATAGCACTTCTTTCATAGTATGTTTGAAAATCAGATGAAATAGTGACTATAGGGCACATAACACGGGGCCAGATCCATGCTAATAAATGATGCTATTAATATTATTTATTATTAATAAATTAATACAGTTGCTTTAGATTTGTGACATCTTTTGCAACTCATCCTTCAATGCTTTTGAAATTACCTAATTTTTGTTTTGTTGATACTTTCAAAATTTTGAAGTATCCCTTAAGATTAGTTTGATAAGCCTACTTCATGAAAGGAAAGCTTCTGGAGAGAATGAGTACAAAAACATGAAGGGATTTCCCTGAAAAATCGTCATCTCATTGGCAGAACTTTCCCCCTCCTATGTTACCAAAAAAAGGAAAGAAAATTTTCCCAAAAATTGTATGTCTACTTTCTTTGTTGCATCAGATTTCTAGATAATCCAAAAAATGATCAAAAAGATTTTTTTTCTTCATGAGGCCCTCATCTAAATTCCAAGATGGATTTTTTTTCTTTTTTGGTGTGTATTTAGTTTGCTACAAATGTAAGAGAAAAACCTTGCTCAGAAATATTTTGATTGAAACTACCAAAGCAATGTGTGAAAATAACTATCTTGTATCTTAATCCTGTGTTTCTTATCTAGGTGAGATTAGTAATGATCCCATAACATTTAACACGAATTTAATGGGTTACCCAGACCGACCTGGATGGCTTCGATATATCCAAAGAACACCATACAGTGATGGAGTCCTATATGGATCTCCAACTGCTGAAAATGTGGGGAAACCGACAATCATTGAGGTAATTTTAGAAAGCAGAATTGTAATTTTGGAAATTGAGTTTCAAATTGAAGTTAAAATGACATGCATGACTACAGCTTTCAGTGTTTTATGTATGCAAACACACCAGATGATAATTGAAAATTTACCATTCCTTTCTGTTCATCTACAAATTTTGTCTCCACTTCAATATAAAAATGGTAGCCTAAATTTTTTAATTCATGAGGAAAATTAAGAGACGTAAAAGAAATAGATTAATGTGAATTTAAGGAAAAAATACAAACCTAAAACACTTATTTGCTGCACATTTTAATTTCAAATTCCATGTTCATTAAAGTACAGTCATTAAGAAAGCATCTTTTAAGCCCTTACCATGTGCTAAGCATTATGATAGGTGCCAGTGATAGAAAGATGAATAACAGGTGCGCCCTGTCATGTGTTACAGTCCAAGGTTGAAGCACTGCAATGGAAACTCAATTTAGCCAATAACTTATAATAAGAAGGTGTTGTTTGATGAAGAGTTCTAAGAGGGTAAATAGGAATTCACTTTATAAAGTAGAAAGAAGGCTATCTTTAGCGGAGGAAAGAGTACATCAAAATCTTGGAGGTATAAACAAAACCACGTGGTCTCCTAAAACTGCAAGTGTGACTAGAGGGCAAGATACACCCCAGAGAGAAAATGATGGGACCAGAGGTGTTGATATTGATAGGGGTAGATCTTTGATGGTTCTGTGAACCATGCTGATATGTTTGACCTTTATTTTGGAAGTGATGGTAGTATTATAATTCAGCAGCATTTCACCAGTATCTAAAGTCATACCTGGAAGATAATAGAAATTAAAGCAACAATAAAACAGTGATGACATTGAATCCTTAATGGGAATTAATACCTTTTTAAAAATGAGTGGATATAACAGTGTTTTGTTGTTTGCTCTCCCCAACAAATTCAGTATTTTAATGACAATCAATGACAGGAGATGACTACTATAATTTATGCCCTCCCTAATGCTTCCAGAATCTTCAACTATAATGTAAATGTTCAGTTCCATAGTGTAACTGGCCAGGGCAGCAGGATAGGAATTATCAGTTGAATTGTTGGGAGCTTGTAGGTTCCAGGTGGCATGTTTCCTACCTGATATAAATGGTCTGGGATTTACATGCTTAAGTTTTTCTCCAAAGTTTTAATCAGTTCTGTATTGTAGCTATGAGCTTAGTCAAGAGGAAAATTTTCTTCATTTCAGTTGGATTTTGTATTAATATGTATTTTCAGTGATTTCTATCAAAAGATCTGCTTCCTTAAGGCAAGGTAGATATAGAAATATCGTAGATAAGAGAAAGCTATTTTGATTATTGTCAAAATAATTTTAAAAATATTCAGTAATGTTATAGGAGAAATATATAAATGTAATTTACCACATTTCTAGGTTAAAGGAGAAAAACAGCAGTATCATCTTGATAGACACAAAGAAAACATTTAATAAAATTCAACATCTTTTCTTGATAAGAAAAAAAATAACTCTTAGGAAAGTTCCTTAACCTGCTAGATTATTTACCAAAAATAATATCAAACATCTTTCTTTCATTAGAAAACACTAAACACTAGAGAAATTCCATTTAAGCTTAGGAACAAAACAAGAATACCATCATCCCATCACATCTATTACGGAATATATTGGCTGTCCTACCCAGTACAATACAGTGGGAAAAATGAAATCTATAAGGATTTGAAAGAAAGAAATCAAATAGTCAATGAAATAAAGGTTCCGTAGACCATTCAAAATCTTAAGAAACCTAGCAGTAAGCTATCAGATCACTATAAAAAGATTAGCTCTATTTCGATATATGAATAACAATTATTGGGAAAATACATATTTTTAAAAACACCATTTTTATATAGTAACAAAAATTCTGAGCTACTTGGAATAAATCTAACAGAGGAATGCTAGATCTTTGAGGGGAAAATTATGAAACTATTAAAGGATACCTACATAAATAAACAGATAGGCCATTTGGGGCTCACTATTATATAGGCATTACTTTCTCCCTAATTGATAAATAGGTTCATTTCCTATAGGCAATTCCATTAGAAATTGCAGTAGGTTTTTTTTGTGGAACTTGGCAAGCAAATTCTAGAGTTCATAAGGAAGATAATGCCCAAGAATAATTAAGAAACTCTTCAAAAAGAATAAAAAATAGGGGGAGAGATAAGATTTCTTTCCCTCCCAGATAGCAAGTATTATTAAAAATTGTAACAATTGTTATAAGGTTGTATTGACATAAGAATAGTCAAATTCGCCTGTGAATGTAATAGATAGCCCAGAAATAAATCAATATATAAGGAACAGTGATAAATATTTAATGAAATGGTGTAACAGGTCTTTTGAAAAGGAATGTCTATATGTTTGCTAGCACTCATATAATTGATTTTCCATGTGGCAAAAATAAAATTAGATTACTACTTTACGCCAAATGTAAAACGTAAATCTACAGGCAGAATTTAAGTGTAGAAACTGAAATTTTAAGCTATTATATGAAAATGTAGAAGAATAACTTTCTGACTCTGGGTTAGGAAAGGATTTCTTAAATAAGACCTATATGTTTCTATTTAAGACCAAAGATTGATAAATATTTGTGAGCTTCCACTTAGCAAAAGAAATCATTAAGAAATAAGACAAGCCACAAATGGAAGAAGATATTTTAAGTATATACAACTGACTAATGGTAAGTCCCTAAAATAGAAAAGTGCATCCTACAATTTAATAAGACATGACTGACATTTCACTAAAGAGAAAACACAATTGCCAATTAATAAAGATTTTACTCTCATCAGTGAAGAGGGATATTCAATATTACAATGAAAATTTTACTCTTAGTTAGAGTACTTTTCCAAAGAGTACCACTTTGGAAAACAGTACTGAATATTTTACATTGCTGGGTATCACTACACCTTTGATCTAGCAGTCCCATTTCTAGTTATATACTTACAAGAAACACAGGACTAAGCAGTTTTACATATATGTGCTTTTATAATAAAGCTGTATTTAAGACAAATGGGAGGATAAACTCAAAATTAAAAATGGCTACTTTTGGCTAGAGAGAGGCCAGGGCCAAGGATAGGAGAGAAACACATGTGTTGAGCCAGGAATCAGTGGTTCATTATGTTCATTTGCCTTACTACTAACATACTACATGATGACTATGTATCGAATAACATGCTAAAGACATATGACGATAATAATGAAAACTTAGCACATCTTTCATCTGATACATATTGTGATTTATCTGTAAACTTCTATATTCATTTATATTAACATACTTACAGTATTTAAAAATAATATAGTTAAAAGTGTTTTTACAATTTTAAACTAATATTTAATCCTATGAATCTACTGATTGATTTCTTGAATAGATACTCATTGAACTTCTGAGGTAAGTCAGCCATTGTTCTAGAAACAGGATCAAAATGCACACACAATACACACACTTTCCTCTCTGCTATGATGGGCTTCATATCATCATGTTAAGTAAAATTTGATTGAAGACATTACAGTATTTAAAAACCTCATTAGAAATGATAGAAGGACTGATTCTGATATCGCTGTTAAGATTAAACATTAAATAAAAATTGAGATAAGATAATTTTTCTTCTTGATTTATGAAGGATTCTTCAATCCTTTCCATAGTCTGTGATTTAACAAAAACCCTAGAATTTATGAAATTTATACAAATGAAATTTGTGGTAATTGTAGGATGACTAGCCATACAAATAGTACCACTCACTTGAAAATATCTATTCTTTCTGATTTTCAGCTTTTAAGTTTTATAACAAATAGTAGAGGATTTATACTTTTCCATTAAAAATATGACTAAGTTTATATGAGGTAAATTTTGAAAATCATAATAATGCTCACATAAAATCTTTTTTTGCTTTTTAAAATTTGTTCGTTGAAAACAACCGTTGCTAGCTTATTTTAATACTAGTTTTAATTTTAGTGTTCACTCTGAACCTAATTGATCATGTGCCCCAACAACAGCAAGGAAGTCATTAAATCTGACAGAAATTTGACAAATTGTGGAGAGAGAAGTTCTCTTAACTTTGGAATAATATTCCTTTCAGAAATATGCCTTTTAAATTTTGTTAAAAGTTTGGAACAGTTTACTCAAAAATTTGGATTTTTATTGTTCCCTCAAATATTTTCTCTGATGAGTGAAATTTATTTCTGTTAAAACTCAGATTGATGCCTAAGAATCTGTAATATTTGTTTTTAAATGCACAAGTTAATGCTTTTTAGTTTGAGTCAGTTTTGTCTTACTCTTTTATCTCAGTGTCAACTACAGCTGCAATTACTGCCAGAGGCTAGTGCTGGGATGCTAAGACTTTTACACAATCATTTGGTTTTTTTGAGGTACTGCAGACCTGTCTGAATGATTGAATATCTGTTATAAAGTTAATTATTCTTGATTTTTGAAGCCATATCCTGTTGTTGGCCTCTGTTGGCTTTGTTTGTTGTTTGCAGTGTCCGTTTCTGAGTTGACTTTGATGTAAGTTCATTGACTCTGCAAATGTTTACTAATATTTGACTCTATAAATGGATTGATTTGTGCTTTTGGGCATGTGCCATTGGCCTTATAGACTATGATCCTTACTGCTTTGCTCACATTGTGAGTGAGATTCGTGACATTTTTTGACTGGTTGGTGTGCAATTTAGTACTAAATGCAAACCAAATAGAGACGTGTTTGTTTGAAAGTGTGCTTTCCAGTATAATCCTTACGCTCCATTTTAAGAGTACACAATGCATTGTTTTATTGGTTTTTTTGAAATCTTAGAACGGCACCAGTAAGTAATTCATAATGGTTAATCCATTTACTAATGATGCATTTGCTCTCCTACTAGCACTTAATGGACTTCTGTAAAAGGGTTTTCCTGATTTTAAATTTTTGTTTTAGCATGTTAAATAGACCTGACTAATTATTTGTTTTCTCATATTATTGCTAAAAGCTCTGAGTTCTTATTGCCCAGAGAAGGAATATTTTGTAGGTATACAACAAATAATGAAAATGGAAAGGACAACAACTTGTTTTCATTTTGTCCTTAATGAATTTTGTTTTCCAAATAACATTCTATATCTTTAATAAGATTTTCTTTTTCTAATAGATAACCGCCTACAATAGACGTACCTTTGAGACTGCAAGGCATAATTTGATAATTAATATAATGTCAGCAGAAGGTAGGTATGGAAAAATAGGTGCTGTTTATTTCCTTACTTACAGGAAGTATTATCTCATGTTTTGTAACTATGTAAAATGTTGTTAAGGATTTTAAAGCACCATGTGCCTACTATAAGTAGTGAAATAGTAAATGTAGAGAAGAAAATTAAGAAATATTTCATTTGTTATAAAATATCGTGAGGTTTATGATGCTGTAAATCTCAGGCTAGACTGCTAAATAGATAGGCTACTTATTTCTCCAGGACTCGGTTTTCTCATCTGTAAAATGGGGCTAAGACTAGCATATCTATTGTAAGTATTTCATAAATCAAAGCTTCATGTGTGCCTAACACAGGGTTGAGCACAGAAGGCATGATCATTATTATGCTAGTTGTATTTTTTTACTTTAAGACATATCAGGGATAGCATATGAGTGAAGTTATAGGCTTCTATTACTTAGATGACAGAAATAAACTGTAATTTGGGTTATCATCTCCTATTCAATAGCTAATCATGCATCCATAATTGCTAGAGTCCATCAGCAATTCAGTTACATACATCAGCTCAAATTTTAAGTGATTCCCAAGGATGTGGAAGGTTTAGTGGTACAGGAAATATTCCAAGAATTACCTTTAAATATTTTAGCTTTATTTTGACAAATGCAAACCGCTATAAACAGTAGTTAAAACTTACAAATCCTGGGATACTCCTGTGTATACCAGATATTATTTATTGAGGGTAACAGGAGAAGAACTGATACAGCATCTATTTTGCCTCTGAAAACTGAAAACAGTAAAAACAATTATGTGTCCTAGATAAGGAAGTTTTTACTCCAATATAATACAATTTTAAAAACAAATGATCATGCTTAAGACATTTTATCAGAACCTACTAATTTGTAATTCATTATAATTTAGTAAAGACTGGGCTAAAAATTGCCATCAGACTATATAAATATTTTGTAGAACTGATAATACATAAGTGGGAGAATTGCATGAAGATTTTCAACCTTCCTATGTGCGTTTTTCCTCTCAGGTGTTTTAGCAGCGTCAGTTGCAGAAAACAAATATGCCAGTTTAAAATGTAAATTGACCTTCATTTATGGAAAGCAAATCCAAATTTCCAGTTCTGTGGGCCTGGACAGAGGACTCCCTGTCCACTTTTCCAATGACCGAGGGCTTTTGGTAGTTGTTAATTTTTGTATGAGGACTCCAGTTGTTATAAAATGCCTGTAGCCAGCCTCAGCTGTCCTGATAGAATTGGAATACCCTTAGTGAACAGAAAAATGACAAAGCTCTCTCCTTGGGAGTTGTCAAAAATAGTTACATGGTTCTGTTACAGTGGACTTGGGCCACTAGTCTCACCATTGTGCTCCTAGAACTCCTTGTCAGGTATGGAAATCCCTATAAACTGAAAGGGAGCCTTTTCTACAGTTTGAACTTACTCCTCAAATCTGAGCTCAGTCCTCTGAGTCCACAAGGCATGCTAATATGTGCACGCTTGACAGTCGACTTTTAGTGACTGTTTTTCTAAGTTAGGAGTTTTGAAGCTTTTCTGGTGAGGAGGGAAGTGTAGATGGGTTTCAGAAGCCTCCACTATTATTTCAGTTGTGGGTTCTCCACTGCCTTTTAAATAGGATTCGGTGGCCCCAAACTGTGAAAACCTCTGAACTAAATGGCATGTTTATCCTTGCTGATTTAGACAGAATGTATAAGGCACCAGGGTATATACCTTTGAGCATGGCCTATGCTCAAGCCATTTTCCCAGATAAGATTAGGAAAAGAAATAATACGAGTTGGAGATCAGGATAATCTTGCTCAGTCTGACTCCCTACCCAGCTGTGCTCCTGCTCAGAGAGACCTAATGGGAAATTAGTCATGTAGAATCACACATCATGGAGCTCAAGGAGAGTACATAGAGTGATTCTCTAAATTGGGTTTAGTGCCTCAGAGGCTTGCCACCAATCTGTTGGCCTACTGTTCCCCTGGCCTCTGTGATGTCCCAATATAGCATGCATGGGATTTCCCCAAAGTTAGAAAGCTGCTGTGACTCATCTCTGGGAGGCCTGGCAGAGCGCTTGCCCAGCAGACAGCGAGCAGCTGCACGCCCCGGGCCTCTATGGGGTGTGGCGGCAGCGCGGCTCAGGAAGGGAGCCGCATCCTAGGGCCACAGAGATTAGGAAAAGCCAGATAAGAGTTCTCCAGAAAATACCCTGATATTGATAATAAAAAGTCTTGCATGTTCTTTTAGGGAAGTGGTTATAAAAATTCTGAATGAAATTAATGGAGAATAAACTTCTAGTGTATTCAGAAACTGTAATTGGTATTTATAAATATTGTTTATTGCCAAAAAAACTGTTCGTCATGACATATTTCTGTGTGACTTTTTCTAGTTATGGGAGAAAATGTAGCGTGATTAAGCTACTGTTTATCTATATAAGACAGGAAATGTATCTGTATAAAACTGGAAACTTATCTACATGAAAGAGAATGACTTATGTTTTTGATGACTACAGATGGGTTATACACCAAACAAATATAACAAAGTCATAAGCAGAATAAATGACAGTATAGGAAATGAGTGAAGCAACTTCTGTGATTAGGGCCCTAAAAAACTCATTCTCTAGGGAGAAACACATTGCACTCTAGAAAACTGTTGAAAACTCTGAAGTTGAAATATTTTTCCTGACTTCATCTCTGGTATCAAATATCCTTTACTATTAAAGAGAGTTCATAAAAATGAAATCATCAGGATTTCAGTTATTAGTTTTATGTTTTTTATTTTTCATTCTATTACTAAATAAGAGTGGAATACTTTACAGATACCTGAGTTTTAATGAAGTAAGTCAGAGGATATATGTACTATAATTACTACTGAGGACTTTAAATCTGTGTGTAGTCCAGAAACATTTTTTTTTCCTTTTAAGGAATTAAGCGAGGTAATGTTTGCTTAGAATATTGTAATAATCACTAAAGTTTAATATTTTTAAGTTCTTCCTTTATGCTGGGAGAGCCTCTGAGTACTGTACACAGTCTGCATTAGCTTAGATACAAATTATATGAGGTAAACTCAAATTATGGTGAATTCCTGAACCTCTTAAAGATCACCTTCCCTATCTGAAAGCATGGAAAGAAAGACAAATACCTGCTTATCCTCTCCTTGTGAGATTTAAACATTATAATTTGTCTCCATCCCTTAGGTTAACCAGCCTCATAATAAATACTCAAAAATGTAGCCTTTATGATTACAGAAATAATATAAAGGCAGTAAAAAGTGTTATATGTATATGTATATAAATTATTATAAGCTAGTCTTTTATACTGCTAGAACAATCAGAACGTAGATGATTATACTTCAAGTGTAACACTTGAGAAAGTGAAATAAATTTTTCTTATCACACTGTATTACGCTACCTAAATGTGATGATGTATTTGAAAAAAAGATGTTGATTTTAATACACTGCAAATACAAAATACTGTTTCTATGCTGTAAGTTCCATATAGTTCTGTATCTTCCAAGTATAGTTCTGTAAATGCTTCTTTCTACTGGAAACATTGTCCATGGGAGGAGGCTGGCATGTCAATGGCAAGTTTAGGAAGACTTGGTATTTTTTTATTTTTTTGCCAAATCCTATAATTATGAATTGCCCTACTGTCCCTTGGATTTGATTACATTGTAGATGAATTTCTGTGTCAAATGTATATTTTTAGATCTGTACTCTGTTATGCAGAAAGTTTTTAAAGTCAATATTAATATCACTCCCCCAGGCTTGGATTATGGCAGAAATCAACAAATCTTTACTTTCTTGTTACCTTTATAAAGACTAGCTCATTAAAGATATGCATACCCTTTTCCACCAAAATTAGACTTCCCGTTACCGTATCAAGCAGAATTCTTTATTAAAAATATGAACGTGGAAGAAATGTTGGCCAGTGAGGTTCTTGGAGACTTTCTTGGGGCCGTGAAAAATGTGTGGCAGCCAGAGCGTCTGAACGCCATCAACATCACATCAGCCCTGGACAGGGGCGGCCGGGTTCCGCTTCCCATTAATGACATGAAAGAGGGGTAAGCAAACCTTTATCTCATTGCCTTTAAATATGGATTTTTAAATATGGTGTTGGTATCAAACTTATTGTAGATGGAAGATGGCCTGTTGCATTTTTCTTTTTAATAAGAAATAGGTATTATAAAGATAGGAAAATATGAGCAATTTTCTATATTGACAAAGAGGTTACGTTAATGGTGCTTTATATCTGATGTTCCATGGCCTATGAAATCTAATTGTAGATCAGGACCAGCATCACAAATTACAGCACTAAGTCTTTTGTACCTTCCATAGAGAAGCTGATTATTTAGCACTCTGAATTTCAAAGGAAATTGATGCCCTAGTTATCAGCTACAGAAGGACATGCAGACTGCTGTAACTTTATTCTCGGAAAGTATTTCTTAGCCTTTAACATTCTTTCCACCACATGTCAGTGATTGATGACTGGGGTGGATTTGAAACCCATTCCTAATACCTGGCCTTGTCAGTCACAAGCTGGGTGACACTAGGTAAAACGCTGCACTCCTCTGTGCCTCGACTTCTTGCTCTGCTCATTGGGGTTACACTTTCCCTCGGGGAGGTCGTCACGATTAAACACACTACATTTGAAAGGTATTTGTCTATTCTCAAGCCTTACAAATACTGACTTACACTCTTGAGAGGTTAAGACACCCTCCTCTGCCTGGGTAAATTGAAAGTTTCAAATGTCAGTGTTGGGACAGACTTTAATATGTAATTTCTAATCCGTACATTGAGGCAGATTTTCCTTCTTTTTCTCTAACCAATCCTATAAAACCCAGAAGATATGGAATAAATCACAGTTTATTCCATTTCCAACTCTTTATCCATATTTCTGGTAACATTTTTTTCTACAGATGATATCTGGAATTAACTAAAAGATGTGGATTAATAAGAATTTAATTTAAGGACAGCTCTAAAGGAGAACTCCATTGGAAATAAGGGAAAGGATCACAAATAGACTTAGATGAAGTATGAGGGAGTAGGCAGAGGGGGATAAGGGATAAGCAGTGAGCTGTAAAGTCCAACTTACAAATTTCAGAATTAAATTGTACCTTGTATGTTTCAGTAATGGATTTTGAAGTCAGTCAAGCGCATATAGAAGTGCTTTGAGAAAAAGAGTTGCTTTATCTCTTATCTGTCTGTTGGTTGACTTTCTATATGAAAGCATAATTCTAGAACCTAAATTTTCATTTTGGAGTTACAACATGGTTTTGTTTCCCACTGCATAATTAACATAGAATTATGGGAAGAGATGAACAGGGTATCTCCCCTGTAAAAATATCCAAATATGGAGACTTTTCAACAGTTTTCTTAATGTATTCAATGATGACTATTAAAACAGTGACCAGAAGCTGTTGGAGGAAGCAGCATGTAAACCATAGTTGTGCTTTCCACTGGGTTCACCCTTCTCTAATGAAGCGCAGATCCCACCCACAGAGGCTCTGTTAGAAACTGAACTAAATTAAATTGAACTCTCTAAACTAAACTCCAACTAAAAACATTGCTTCCCGACTATGTCTAGCCTGAGAGTTGCCAATAAGAGTTTTATTGAAATATAGGTAGACTCCTGACCTCTCATTCCCCCAAGAGATTTTGACTCTTCGAGTCTGGGCCTGAGCCTGAGTTTGTGACTCTAAATTAAGAACAGAATTTTTGTCCTACAAGTACTTGTTAGAGAATTCACTCACTAGCTGAGTGACCCCCAACACCTGCTAGAGGGCAGCATATGTTGTCAGATATTTGAGAGGGTCAGTCCTATGGCATTTATTTGGACCCCGTTGTCGTTAGATCCCTTCCCAACTTGAAATACTTTCCATGAGTTTTAATTTAATGTTAAGCCATAACCTTTACAAAGTATTCATATGAGAAGTCTTTTAAAATAGCATTTCTATAAATTGTTTCCAGTGCCAACTCTATTGCTCCAGTGTCCCTCTGTGAGCACCAATGAAATAAGATGCTACTTGAGAAGAAAATTTATCTCTGGGAATGATTTTATATCTTTTATTTAGCTGTTAGAGAATGTCATGGTAAAATTTTAAACCCCATTGCCTTTATAAATAAATATAATATAAATATAATACTTGTCTCCATTACCTTCCTTTTTAATTATGTACATCATGATTCATCACTTAGTTAACATTTTCACTCTGTACTTTTCTCTTAAAAATAATGTGCTATAAATTCTTTTCTATCAAAAATATCAGAAATATTAATGAAGTACCCAATAAATGTATTCTGTTAGATACTTCGCACCATCAGTCTTTGATTAAAAAAAATTATGAAATAATTTCTTACTACTCATGGCAGACACATTTACTAACTACAGGTGTTTCCATATTTGCTACACGTAGTCAACAGCAAATGACTAAGAAAACCTGTCATTAGTAGACCCTTGGAGTAAACTTATTGCCCTTTCACAGCCTGAAGTGCCATTAATGTCAATTATCAAGGACCCATTCTGTGGTAGCCCAGGTCCTCATTCTTCTAGATGTGCTTTTTTCCTATCTGCAGAATTGCTGACAGTTTTCAAACTTCTCCTAAATCTAACAGAAAACAATTACAAAGATTTATTTCCAAGCGAGTAAGCTTCTGCAAAGATTCCCTTTCACTTGAAGGACCCATAGCCCCAGGCAACTGTGCACTTTCTGGCCATGGGCTTGGTGCTGCTTTTGCTCATGACACTGAGCCAAAGGCTAAGGACTTGTGGATGCATTTAGCCTGGGATAAAGCTGGTGGAAGGAGAGCAGGTTCATATTTCATTCTAGGCATGGCATAGCTGCCAGCCCAGGGTGAGTGATGTGGTGTAAATGGTGGCTATGAAGGGAATGATGGGGTGTGAGGATTAAAGAATATACTCACTTTTCATAAGAGACTGTCAAACCTACCACTATTTCCTCCGGTTACCAAAGCCTGTGGATCTAGCCTCAATCAGCAATATAGAATCCTAGTTTATTCTCTAGACAATCTCACAGAGTACTCTCTCTAATTAATTACTTTTTGCCCTACTAAGGCCTCAAGTTACACTAGAGGAAGAGAATGTCAGTCAGTGGTTGCCAAATATTGCTCTGAGGCAAGGTCATGGTTCTGGGCCAATCTGTAAGGCTCCGATGAAATTGTCCCAGTCTTTGGTAATTATAAGATTGTTCTTTATATTTCTGTGATGTGCCTTCTATATTTTTGGTGCAAATGTCCTTTCCTTTATGGCATGGTGGTAATTTGAGGTAGGAATTGGTTGGGGGTAGAGGGGAGGAGAAAGAAAGCCTTTAATAAAATAGAAATCCATATAAAGTCACTGTTTCTAAGTATAAAAATAGTGAAATTGGGGCCTCCCTGGTGTCATAGTCTCAGCACTATCAAGTTACTGTCAGCCGCTGAGGCCTGAGTTTGATCCTGACCAGGGAGCTGACCCACATGGCATAGCAGACCCCTTCTGTCTCTCCCACTTGTCCCCTCAGCAGTGTATTTCAGTAGATCTGCCTATTCTGATCCCCACTCTGTCTCTGGTGAATCCTCTCACCCCACCCATCCCTGCATCTGTGGGCTACACCCCAGTTCTTGCATGCATAAATAAGTCTTTAAAAAAATAGTGAAATTACAATTATTTGTGTAACATCTACTCTTTTAAGTTGATGCATAGATTCATTTCTTAGTTTATTTAGAATTTATTATTTTTTATGGAGAAATAGTGTTAATCTCTGGTGCACAGTGACTTAAAAAATACAATCTGTGCTTACAGTCTGTTAAGGACCAGACAACTTATGAGATAAATTAAAAAACTCTTGTGTGTGCCACAACTGAATTATTTATAGTGGGGGCTCCTCCCCCACTTCTGGAAAGGGTTCACAGAGGAGGTCAAGCCTGATTAGAATTTAAAATATGAGTATAAATTAACCTCCTCAAAAAAAGAAAAAAGGGACTCCAGGCAGCGGGAACAGCTTGAGCAGATGCCCTGAGGTAGGATAAAGCCGGGTGGATTTGGAACCTTACTTGGTGTAGAAATGGATGGGAGAAAGAGGTCTAGAAAAGAAAGTTAGCAAGGAAGCAAAGGCCAGACCATGTAAGGCCTTACAGAAAAATTGTCTGGATTTTATCATAAAATATTAGTCACCTTTTAAGGTGATGGTTTATATTAGTTTTCATTTAGAGGTCACACTTGTTACAGAATAAGGGAATAATGATTGAAGCAAATGCTGAAAAGAAGGTAGAGGGGTTGGGAATTTAGGAAGCCCAATAGTACCCATGTTTAGTACCAGAGTGACATAAAACAATGAAGAGACAAACATTTGAGAGATTGATGTCAGAATGTCTTTGTTATTAGTGGTAAAACCAATTAGAGTATGTAGCTTGGCTCTGAATTGAATCCTTCTCTTAAAACTGTAGGCCTCCCCTACCAGGGGACATGGGAAGAAGGTTGGATAGAACCTGCCCTGCTAAGCCCACCACCTGGTTAAAAGAGTAGGCCAAACCCAAATGCCTGATTTCTGGAAAGTCCCACCAACGCTCAAAAACCCCAACAAACTCAGAAGCATCTGAGCCATGTGTTAATTCCTTTCCAATGGAGAGGAGTATGCTAGTAGAACTGTAGGCCAGAAGTACCCTTTAATCTTTGTTTCATTTTTTATTCTGCATTAGATCCTATATTTAATTTTATTCTTTATTTTTCAACTTATCTTTTTTTGATTGATTGCAGATACATACAGAACAAAGAAGTAGGATAGGAACAGAGGCAGGAAACAAGGGGCATTTTCTTTTAAAACTTGCGTTCCCAGGTAACATAAAGAGTAAAATATATTCATCACATGGACAATTAGGAAAAAATGTAATCATTGGGTCGATTTATTTGGCTATTGCTAAAGAAGACAGAGTTTTAATTTATCAGTTACTTGGTTCTCTACTTTTTTTTTTTTAACATTTATTTATGCATGCAAGAGCTGGGGTGTAGGCCAGAGGTATGGGGGTAGGTGGTGAGAGGATTCACAAGAGACAGAGTGGGAAGCAAAACATGCAGATCCACTAAAATACACTGCTAAGGGGAGTAGCAGATAAGACACAGGAGGTCTGCTGCACCATGTCGGGTAGCTCCCTGGCTGGGGATCGAACTCAGGCCTCAGTGGCTGGCAGTAATGTGGCAGTGCTGAGACTTAACCCCTTGTGCCACCAGGGAGGCCCTGGGTTTCTATCTTTTATGTGTAATGATCTCAGTGTGTTCAACTTGGGAAATTCAGTTGTTAAAACTGGAAGGGAAAAGATTCTTCTAAAGAATAATTTCTAATATACACAAATTCCTCCCCTTTTGGGGCATCATGTTTTGTTTACATTGCTTGAGAGCCTTGTACTTGATAATACGCTTTCATCTCTTCTGTTTACAAACATTTAAAAATTTCAAAATGTGCCAAGGTCAGAAAGGTAAAATTCATCCTCATTTCACTTTATAATAATCATAAACTTCTGCAGATCAAAAGCTAAAAGAACAGATTATGAAAAACATAATTTTACCATGTATAACATAGTTAGCATTATATATCACCTTGTACAAAATTATTTTGCAAAAGCTAACCCCATTTGAAACAGACTGGTTCTACAAAAGAAAAAACACTTTTCTTTTTTCACCTGCAAGGGAAATCCACTATCTGCTTCTCTTGAGCAGGCCACTTGCAATTTGTGTTTTTATTTATCAGTTTATTCCCCTAGCATTATTGAGGTAATATTGAGATACAACAGCATATAAGTTGAAGGCGTGTAACATAATATTTTATATATGTTTATATTGTGAAATGATCACTACAATAGTTAATTCCAATCCATCACCTTATATAGCTACCCAGCTTTTTTCTCATGATAAGCACTTTTAAGATCTATTGTCATCAGCTTTCCAACACACAATTATTTGCATTTTTGCACTGGTCTAATACTTTTGTCTCATTCATTCATCCATCCATCCATTCATTCATTCATCAAATAGGCTCCCTGAGGACAGTGAGAAAGACTGGTTTTGGGAGAACTGTTCAGGGGCTGTTTCCCTGTGAAAAGTGACGGTGACTAGAGCTGGAGTTGTAACTGGGTGATAGAACGAAGTGGACAGGTGTTCATGAGAGTTCTTCTAGGGTAAATGTCAGTGATGGATGATGGATTGAATATGTGCGGAGAAGGACAGGAGTCGCGGACGATGGTGCTTGAATTTCTGGCTTGAGCATCTGGCCATGCCAATCAGCAAGCTAGAAGAAGATAGAAGGAGCAACAGGTGGAGGTGGAGTGGGGTGATGATGAGCTCAGTTTGGAACATATTAAGTTTGTGAAGCTTATGGTTCATCCAAGTAGAGATGAAAGTAATTTGGCAGTGTATATCAACTGTCATAAAAATGTTTCCACTTCTAGGCATCTCTTTTAAGATGGTAACATTAAAGAATATGCACAGACATAGTCTTTGCAATATTATTTATAACATCAAAAAATTGGAAGCAACTTACATGTCCAGCTCTGAAATAATTGCTGAATAAATCATGTGCACTTAAAAAATTATTTTGCCATAAAACTATAATTACAAAGACTATGCAGTATGGAAAATGTTTATGATGCATTAGGTGAAAAAGCAGGATACAAAATTATATTTTAGAGAGGATTGCAATTAGGTTAAAATATATGCATTTGAAAAATATTCCATAAGGTACATTGGAAAATGAAAATAGTTATCTTGGTAAGATAAATTAATTCTGTTTTTATATCTCAAGTTTTATGTAATGTTTTTATATTACTTATATAATTTGAGAGAAAAGAACATTTCAGAGCACCAAAAACTCTCATGCACTTTCCCATTTAAATTATCTTGAAGTGAATTAATTTAAAATTCTAATCATAAATGCAAATGAATGTTATGTTAAAACAAGATGACTATTAACAGTTGCAAGAAATATTTATTTCTGTATTTACATATATATTTCACTGTTATCAAGGAAAATATGGCCTTGACTAGGCAGTTAATAAGGGGAAAGAAATCAACTTTATGTGATGCTTAAAAGTAAAGACTCATTTCTTAAATTATATTTTTTATCGATAATGTTGGTTTATCATTACAGATGTTTAAGGGATATAGCGTCATACCTCTTCAAATGTTACCACACCATGCCCACCATCAAAGCGCCAACAATCCTCCACCATAGAAACTTATTTTAAATGGAATATATTTGTATTCACAGATTATCTAAATATTTACCACTGGTTTTTCACATCTGCTTTTGTTCTGAATTTTGTACTTGTTTTTCTACTTTCATTGAAGTGACATTGCATTATAACATGTTTCATGTGTGCATCATTATATATCAACCTCTGTATTTAATAACTATTCACCACAAAGTGTCCAATTTCACCCTTTACTATGCATTCATCCCCTTTAACCAGATTTAATCCCCCTTCCCCTTTCCCTTCTGATAACCACAATTTGGTCTTATAGAGTTTATTAAATAGTCTTAAAAAGTTTATTTTTGTTTCATTTAGTTCACTTGTTTTGCTTATGTATTAAATAAGAGTGAAATCATAGTGCTTGTCTTTCTCCATCTGTTTTATTTGATTACCCATAATACCTTCTAGGTTCATCCATTTTTGTTACAAATATAGGATTTCATCTTTTTTATACCTAAGTAATGTTCCATTAGGTATATCTGCCAGAACTTTTTAATCCAATTCCATGGGCACTTAGGTTATGCTCAATACTTGGTTACTGCAAGTAATAGTACAATGAACATAGAGGTGCATACATATCTTAGAATTAATGTCTGTGTATTCTTTGGGTTAATACCCAATAGTGGGATAACTAGGTCATGTAGAATTTTTCTGATTTTTTGGAAGAATTGTCATACTGCTTTTTATAACGGACCTATGCAAATTTATATTTCTAGTAAAAACCAGCAGTTCACAAGGATTCCCTTCTCTCCATATCCTCGCCAACACTTGTTTCTTCTCTTTTGGAGAATAGTCTTTTACACAGGTGTGAGGCAATATCTTATTTTTATTCTGATTTGCATTTCCCTGATAATAAGAGATGATGAAATCTTTTCATTTGCTTGTCATCCACTTGTATATCTTCTTTGGAGAAGTGTATATTCAGATCTTCTGCCCACCTTTAAATTGGTTTGTTTTTTGAATTGAGTTTTATGATTTTTTAAAAAATATTTCGGATATTTACTCCCTGTCCAACATTTGATTTACAAATATCTTTTCCAGGTCATTTATCTACATTTTTATTTTGATGATAGTTTCTTTTACTGTGCAAAAACTTTTTAATTAGATATAGTTTCACTTATTTTTAATTTTGTTTCCTTTGCCATTGGATCAAACCTCAAAACATATCTTTAAAAACAGTGTTGTGGAGTATATCACCTATGTATGTTTTTCTATATGAATTAAATGATTTCAAGCCTTATGTGCAAATGTTTAACCCATTTTGAGTGAATTTGTTCATGGTGTTGGATAGTAATAGCTTGGTTTTTTTCTTTTCCATGTTCTTTTCTTTTCTATCTAGTCTTCCCAACATCATTTATAGAAGAGACTGTCCATGATCTATTGTATGCTCTTGGCTCCTCTGTGCTATGTCAGCTGTCCACATGTGTGTGGGTTTACTTCTGGACTCTCAATTCTGTTCCATTGGTCTGTGTGTCTTTTTATTCCAACACTATGCTGTTTTGATTACTGTCACATTGTAGTATATAGTTTGAGGTTAGTGAATGTGATAATTCTTTTTTTCTCAGGTTTTTGCTGTTTCAGTCTTTTGTAATTTCTAATAAATTTCCTGATGTTTTATTCTAATTTTGTAAAAATGCCATTAGTATTTTGATAGGGGTCTCATTGAATCTGTGCATTGTTTTATATGCTATATTAACAATACTAATTCATAAACACAGTATGTCTTTCTATTTCTTTATGTCTTCTATTTCTTTCAACAATGTCTGCTCACCTTTACCTCATTGGTTAAGTTTATTCCCAGCCATTTCATTCATGTTTTTGATGTGATTGTAAATGGCATTGTTTTCCTGATTTCCTACTAGTTTATTATTTGTATTTAGAAACACAGCAGATATTTACATATTAATTTTGTTATCTGCCATTTTATCATATTCATTTATTATTTTTTAATAGCTTTGCATTAAAGTCTTTGGGATTTTCTATGTATATTGTCATGTCTTTGAAGAGTTAAAGTTTTATGTCTTCCTTTTCAATTAGAATACCTTTAATTTCCTCTACTTGTCTATTACTCTGGCTAGTACTTCCAATACTGTGTTGAATGGTAGTGGTGAGAATGAATGTCCTTGTTTCATTTCTGATTTAGAGGACGTCTTCTGTTTTTCACCATTGAGTATTATGTTGGCCTTGGTTTATCATATGTGGTCTTTATTATGTTGGGTATATTCCTTCTATACCCATTTCATTGTTTTTTTTTTAAATCATAAGTAGATGTTAAATCTTGTGAAATGCTTTTTCTGTGTCTGTTGAAATGATCGTATGTTTTTGTCCTTTCTTTTGTTGATGTGTATATCAGGTTTATTAATTTGCATATATTGAAACTTTTTTGCATCCTTCGAGTAAGTCCACCTGATTATGGTGATTGTTTCTGTCAATGTATTGTTGAATTCAGTTTGAAAATATTTTTGTTGAGGATTTTTGCATCTATGTTAATTAGAGATTTTGTTCTTCATTTTTCTTTTTTTGTTATGTCCTTGTCTGGTTTTGGAATCAGAGTAATATTGGATTTAGAAGATAAGTTTGGAATATTTACCTTCTAAATTTTTTTTGTAGGAGTTTAAGGTACATCAGTAATCTTTAAAAACCTGGTAGAAAGCACTAGTGAAGTCATGTGGTCCTGGGCTTTTGTTTTTTTTAGTGGAGACACTTGGTTTTCAGTTTCCTTACTCATGATTGGTCTGCTCAGATTTTCAAATTTTTCCTGATTCAGTCTTGGATTATTGTATGCTTCTAAGAATTTGTCCTTTTAGGATTTATATTGTGCTAATGGCTAATAATGTTGATCATTTCATGCAGTTAATAGAAATTTGTGTATCTGCAAAAATGTTTGTTTAGATCCTTTTAAAATTGAATTGTCTTTTTGTTATTGAATTGTAAGTCCTTTATATAGTATAGATAGTAGTTCCCAATTAGAGATATAATTTGCTTCCTTTGTAGTGTCTTTTAAAACAATTTTTAATTTTGTAAATCCCAATTTATCTTTTTCTGTTGTTGTTATTGTTGGAACTTTTGGTGTCATATCTAAGAAACCCTTGCCTAATATATGAAACACAAGTTTATACCTGTTTTCTTTTCAGAGTTTGATAGTTTTAGCTCTTACATGTAAATGGTTGATCTACTTTGAGTTAATATTTTATAGGTGTGAGGCAGGGATTGAGCTTCGTTTTTGGTTTTTTTTTTTTTCTTTGTGGCTATTCAGTTGTCCCCACACCCATTAAATTGCTTTTACACTTGTGACAAAAATCAATTTATCGATTGTAAGACTGTTTGCTCTGTACTCTGATTGCTATTGATCTACTATATATCCTAGTTTGACATTTTCTTAACTACTACTGCTTTGAAATGTTTTAAAGTTGGTAATTGTGAGTCTTTCACCTTTGCTTAACTTTTTCTAGAATATTTTTCATGTGTCGCTATTTTCGTTGCCTTGACTTTCCATTTGAATTTTAAAATCAGTTTTTCAATTTCTGCAAAGATTATGACTGGAAATTTGATGGGTTTATTTAAATTTATAAATGACTATAGTATTGTCATTAGGAAAAGGAGTATTTAGTTTCCTGGTTCAATGATTATTTAAATGCTATTGTAACTATCTTCTCTTTTACTGTGAAACACTTTAGTTAAGTAGAGTTCTTTCCCCCTAATTGCTATACAACATGTCAAGAAAATAAATGTTTTGCGTAGTTTATGTTTACCAAACAATAATTTTCATCTTATATTAACTTCTTAGATAAAAGATTGCGAGACTTTGTAATGAGAAACCTAGCAGTAGGATCTGTGCTGTAGAAAAGCTGACAGAACTATAGGGTAGAATAGTTAAGACTGCCTAAATAAAGCTCTGTATGTCCAGGGATGTAATTTCACAACCATATAAAGATGACATCAGGAGCATATAGTCAATGAAATATTATACAGCTGTGAACAAAGAGAATGGTGGCTTTTGAAACAAAATGGAAGAACTTTGAGGTGATTATGTTAAGTGAAATCAGCCAAAAAGTGAAAGGCAGATATTGGATGGATTCACTCATCTGCAGAATATATAAGTACCCCCCAAAATAATCACAACAAATAGAATGAAAATTTGAACTCAGCAAAAAAGAAGAGAATGGTTGCCAGAGAGAATAGGGGGGAAGGGTGGAGGACATGGGGCATGGAGGCAGCTAGAGCTTGGGCATGGATGGCTTGGTGGAGGCAATAACTTTTTTTTTTTTTTTTAATCAGGGAGAAAATAACTATCCTGGTCTCTACTGTCTGAGAGCTTATTCCTGACTCTTGGCCTACTGTATTATTTAGGCTATTGGTTCCGCAATGAATAAGATGAAAGTGATGGATATGAGAAATCCCCAATTGGGTGAATTCTCTTGCAAAACCTTTGAATGGTCTTTGATAACATGAAAAAGCTTGGACTTTTCTCTTGTAAATCTTCTAAGATATTATGGGTTTTCTTAGAATACTAAAGAATTTTCCAGAGTACATAATTGTTGGGAAAGGCAGTCTTGTACTTGCAGTCTTTCCATCCCCACTTGGCCAATAAGAATGGTTTGGGAGCTTAGAATACATCCTTACCTAAAGATAAAGTGTTCCTACAGTCTGTTCTAGGCTTACACCTTATATGGAATTATCTTTCCATGTTACAGTTTCAAAGAATGTTCTTAGGCGAAAAGACAAAAAAAAAAGATGACTCACATTAACTTTTATTGCCAGTAATTGTTTAATATTGTAGTGATAGTTATATTCTAAGCAACTTAAAATAATTTAAAAATATAAGAATTATACCAAATACATTAATGAAAATATGATTAATGATTTTATGACTTATTTTGAATTAAAATGAGATTAAAAATTGGTAATTAACATAAAATTTAGAGTGTCTGGTACACCAAAGCACTTAACAAATATTAGTTGAATAAAGGAAAAAAATGAAAGGAAGGACCTTCATGAATCACTGCTTTTAAAAGTTCAGGTCCTTACCTTAGGGATGATTCTAGATAATCCCTCAATTCAAAAGGATAAATCCTGCTTTCAGGGTAGATTGTTTGTCATTGTTTTCAATTTTCTTAAAGGATAACCTGAGAGTTTCACATTTTTGCAGCGTTTATGTCATGGTTGGTGCTGATGTCCCATTTTCTTCTTGTTTACGAGAAGTTGAAAATCCACAGAATCAATTGAGATGCAGTCAAGAAATGGAGCCTGTCATAACATGTGATAAAAAATTTCGTACTCAGTTTTACATTGACTGGTGCAAAATTTCACTGGTGAGTCTTTGTTTTTGCAAATGTAATTAGGAGTGATGTGACTTAAGATGACCTTTGACTAAAACCTTTATTGTTTTTAGGAACAAATATTGAGGTTATTTTGTTAACTGCATAGAGTACCCTTCACTTTAAGGATCTGGCAAGCTTGCAGACAGTGTGTCCATTTGGGAAAGTATATCACCACTCTTGTACTCAGTATACCCATATTTAGTTGGTGGGGCTGTATTAGTTTTATAGGTGGTCCAGGTGACCGTTCTACACATTCAGGTGGCTGCTAAATCAAGATAGATTATGAAGTGAGTGCAGAAAGTCTTAAATATGCAGGAGACCTGAATACAATAGGAAATCTGAAAATAAAGCCACAGTGTGCAGTGATTCAATATCTTGGAAACTCAAATTGTAAGGAAAGTCCAAATACAAAGTAATTCTAAGTGAAGAAAGTTAGAATCTTAACTCACAGCCCCATAGGTAGTAAATACTTAATTCTAAACTATTTTTTAAATTAGCATTCTGAAAGACTTAGGAAAATATGGGTAAGCTTTCATCTATATAAGACGTATATGTAAAATTTATGTTTTTTGATCCTGCTTTCTGGAAGTCATGAAAGTTGTTTTAGTTCTTTAGTGACCTTTAGATTTAACTGCTGTCAACTCTCAATGATGGGTGGTGAGTGAATTAAGTCTAAGTTTAAAGTTGACATTTGCACAAAGTTATTGACACATAAACACAACTCTCACTTCATGTCTTAGAGAACAGACTGCAGGCAACTTTCCTGGACCCAGTACCAGGAGAACATATTACTCATGTTGCAGTACTTAGCACCTGTGTTCCTTGGCCCCAGATTATTCTTTTCATGTTGCTTATATCTTAGGGAAAGAATGTTCTTTCTTGCCTTCTTAAACCAAGTAAAATTATTAAGTTGCTGTAACTTACGTGTGTTATAGATAAATGTTGAATTTCCAAAGCTTAATATTTCATTCATGCTTCTCATCATGTAAGTCTGTGAACTGAGCAATTGTAATCATTGCTGAAATAGAGGCCTCCTGTCAGTTGAGAGACGGCAGATCCTAACCATATATTTTACTTGTGCTATAAAATGTTTAGAACTATCCAGTTTCTAAAAGTTTAAAAATTATGCTTTGAAGATTTAGTTTATGTGGTAAGACTTTATAAATGGAAGGGTTGGAAATTTTCATCTTTTATTTTACATGTCTTCATTTACACCCTATCTGAGATACCAGGAGACTTAAGTCAGAAATAAGTGTAATAAATAAAATGTAATGAAATGGAAAATTAGGACTTAAACTTTACCAAAAAAATAACCCTAAGGTCAAGTTTGACAACAGGCTTCCTAATTTTCAGCATTAAAAGAGGAAATTAACAACTTAGTTCTCTTTCTTGAAGGAGGCAGAGCACAAATTTCTTGACAGAAAATGAAGTTTTTACTAGCAATATATTAACAAAATTCTTCAATTGGAGACTGTTTTTTGCAGAGGATACTGAAAAATGCCATGTAATTCTCCCCACTCTTTGAGTGGGAACAAATTTAGAAATGAATTTCAGAGGCTGCTTTTTAGTATCCTGCAATGAAAACCTTAGCATAATTAAATGCAACTCAGTGTATGCAGTTCAGTTAATGTGGAGGTAAATTAATATAGTGGCAATATTATGTAGTTTTTGATGCTGAAAGAGAATTTAGTGAAACTGTAGCATTGGATAGGTTACATAGTCCTGAGAAGGTCTTTCCTAAAAATGACTCCTGCCAGCTGGTTGGCAGAAAGATCAAGAGTGTGATCATTTAGAAGCTGTATCTCATTTTTTTCTCTATTTCATTAACCTTAGAAACCATACTCATATACCTGGTTATCTGTCAGTTTATGGTTTGTTAATAACTACACTAGATGTTTGTCACTAGAAAGCAAGAAATTTATGTGGTGGTGTGAAGAACTTATGCTTTGAAGGAAGAAAAAAAGTAAACACATTAATTTTGTATGTATACAGGACATACATATGTATGTTCTGGGAAGGGCCTAGCAAGCAGGCCCACTTAAAGTCTTTATTCTTCCTCTCCATAAATATTTGCAAGTTCAAGGTCATAAAATTTGAAAATGTTTTCTTTTAGACTTTTGTCAAAGAGTGCATTGATATGTGTAGATCTTAAAATCTCATACTTTTTGCAGCTAATGATTTGATATGTAATTGTTTTCTTTTGTATCAGGTTGATAAAACAAAGCAAGTGTCCACCTATCAGGAAGTGGTTCGTGGAGAGGGGATTTTACCTGATGGTGGAGAGTACAAACCCCCATCTGATTCTTTGAAAAGCAGAGACTATTACACGGATTTCCTAATTACACTGGCTGTGCCCTCGGCAGTAGCATTGGTCCTTTTTCTAATACTTGCTTATATCATGTGCTGCCGACGGGAAGGAGTGTGAGTACTTTAAAACACTAATAAAAATTATAGAGTCTACTAAGATAACAACATATAAGATTCCATTAAAAGCCAAGTTTCATTTAGCTCATAAAACACTTTATAAATGGATTAAAACTGTGTTCCAGTCAAACTACAGTACTTTTTTCCTTTAAAATGAATTAAAATAGTTTTGAATCCAGTAAATCAAATTAGAGGATATAATTACTTTATTCAAAAATTGTTAAGGTTAGATGTAAATTCATGCTGGCAAAACAGTCCCCAGAATAATAGAGGCTAGATATTTGGGTTACATAAGCCATCTTGAGTGAGCTGAGTCTGTGAAATCTATTGACATGGTAATTGCACTTTAAATAAATTCTTAGTTTGATCAAAAGTGAGAGTCAGAATTCCTCTTGAAAATTGTTCCGCTGTCAAATAGGGGGATACACTATAAATGTTTTATATTTATGTAATATATAATCTGTATTGCATTATATATTACATATACGTAAAATCTTAGGATAATCTTAATTAAAATAAAGGTATCTCTTAGTGAAAACAAAGGTATAATTTGAGAAATGAGTCTCCACTTCATGAATAGTTAGTACTTGCAGGGCATCTATGTCAATTAAAATAATCTCCTGAGATTATCTGGAAGTCAGGGTAACAAAGAAAAGGATAAAAAATTAATAAAGCAGCAA
Source organism: Scalopus aquaticus (assembly GCA_004024925.1). Taxonomy (NCBI): domain Eukaryota; kingdom Metazoa; phylum Chordata; class Mammalia; order Eulipotyphla; family Talpidae; genus Scalopus; species Scalopus aquaticus. The sequence continues at coordinate 51,679 of PVIJ01007621.1, forward strand.
GTAACAATTCTTCCATTTTTACATGTAGCTCGATTTCATTATGTCATAGAATTTATTTCCAAGAGCTTGATTCTTAATCTCCATATTTTTTTTCATTTTTTTTCTGTGTGTTTCTCATCAGTATTCCATCTTTGTACATGTCCTCATCCAAGTAATGTCATAAACCTGGTGGCAAATGCTGCCTGGTTGCATTTAATAGTAACAATGTCAGCATTTCCACATCATGCAAGATCCCATGAGCGTATAGTCTTAATGTTCCAAATTTCAATGCTATTATTTAATTCATAAATTTTGTTTTGTTTCTAGGGAAAAGAGAAACATGCAAACACCAGAGTAAGTGTCTTTTTTCCTCTTATTTTCTTTATCATTTTTTTCACTTCTCAGTTGTTCATCATGCTCCATACCTGTGTGTCATGCTTTTGTTTTCATTCATCATCTTTCATAGTTTATTTCATAAATGTGAAAGCTGCTTTCTAAATAGAGATATTTAGGAGGGGTAGAAACTAAAAATAAAAAGGGTTTGAAAACTAAGACTAGATAAAAATTAAACCTAAAATATTTCAGATTCAGAATATTAATGTGCCATTTATATCATGTAATTTCCCAATCTGCATTTCTATAAACCAGAGAACAGATGAAAAGACCTTTCATACAAGTTTTCCTGAATCTACAGTAATAACCTACCATAAAATGAAACTTCTGTGAGTATTTATAAATGCCCCACCAGAAGCAATATTATAAAAGCTATGGTAGTTTTATCTTAATCATAGAAATTAAATAGAATCTTAGTCTGTTACATAGGGCTATAATATTAACACAATTACTTTTTAGCTTTGTTTAATGAAACCCATCTATTTCAAAATCAGTTTATAATTTTTACTTCAGTGTTGCTATGTTGAAAGTATGTGAACTCTATTTCTTTCTGGAATAACTTGTGGAATGCCCAAACGCAATGTCTTATTTTAAAATGAAAAAATACCGTGTAACTTTTTCAAATTGATGACTCATTGGGCTAGTATGATTTTTAAGTATATGTTATTTTATTTCTTTTTGACGTAGCATACAACTGGTCCACCATAGTGCTATTCAAAAATCTACCAAAGAACTTCGTGACATGTCCAAGAATAGAGAGATAGCATGGCCCCTATCAACGCTTCCTGTGTTTCACCCTGTAACTGGGGAAATCATCCCTCCTCTACATGCAGACAATTATGAGAGCACTAATATGCCATTGATGCAAACGCAGCAGTAAGTATCCACTTGAAACCACAATCATTTATATGCATGAATATGCCTATTTAATGACTGTAAAGGCTTTTGTTTATTTATAAAGGGAAATAGCCAAAGAACTTCAGCAGTGTAGATCTGAACCTCGTTGTGCTGACCCATATAAATTGAATTACTTTCAGGAACTGTTTGCTGCCCTCCCCATCCAATCCAAACAAGACAATATGGACCTTAATATTTAGGAAATTAACACTGCAAATAAATTTATGTGTTTGCTCAAAGGTGGGTTAATTGTAGAAAGAGAAGCATATCCTGCCTGAACTATGACAAATTGAATATTTTTTAGAGCTTTTATTAGAATGATCTGGATTTGTTAGCTATTTCTAAAATTTTTATAATAAACCTATTTAAAATTTTTCTCTCAGGATAAAAGCCTTTTAGGTTGTTTTTGTTATCTACTATCTTACCAAAATAAGTAATTCCAATTTTTCTATAGACTACCTAATCTATATTTAATTTATTCTGCTCAGTCTGATAGTCATTTTTGTTTTAGTTCATTCATTGTTTCTGTGTACCATGAGAAAATATGGTGTTTATCTTTATTTTATTAAGTATAATATCCTGTAAATCCATCCACATTGTTGCAAATAGCAGGACTGACTTTTTTAAAAATATAGAGTATTCCATTGTGTATATAGGCCAGAACTTCTTTATTCAATCCTCGGTCCATGGAACTTAGGTGGTTTTCAGTTCTTAGCTTTTATATATAATTCTGGAATGAACAGAGGTGTATGTATATCTTAGAATTAATGTTTTTGTGTTCTTTGGGTAAATACTCAGAAGTGGGGTAAGCAGATCATGTGGAAGGTATTTCTGATTTTTTGAATCAGCTCCATACTGTTCTCCATAGTAGCTGCAGCAGTTGCATTCCCGTCAGTAGTGTACAAGGCTTCCATTCTCCCACATCTTCTCTAACACTTATCTTTTGGAGAATATCCATACTCACAGGTGTAAAGTTGTTTTGATTTGTATTTCGCTAATAACAAAAGATGACTATCTTCTTGTGGCTATTTAGATGTCTTCTTCAGGGAAACTCTACGCTGCTCTTCTGCCCATTTATTTAGTCCAGTTTTTTATTATTGAGTTTGATTTCTTTATTTATTTGTGATATCAACTCCTTTTCCAGTGTTCCATTTGCAAATATATTTGCCTGTTCAGTAAGATGCATTTTAGTTTGATGATAGTTTCTTATGCTGTGCAGAAGTTTTGTGATTTGAAGTGATCCCCTTTATTTATTTATTTTTTGGTTTCCCTTGCTATTGCAGTTGAGTCTCCAAAGATATTTCTAGGGCCAATGTCAAGGAGCGTATCAACTATATTTTTTTCCATGGATTTTATGGTTTCATTCCTTATATCCAAGTCTTTAATGCTTTGACTTAATTTTTGTGAATTATATAGGAGAGTGGTACATTTTCCCCAGTAGCACTTTTTGAAGAATCTCATTGTCCTTGGTTCCTTTGTGATAAGTTAGTTGTCCACATTTGTGTGGGTTTATTTCTGGGCAGAAAAATAATTTATTAGTGTAAAACCTCTCTGTAGTGCTAGAAGAATCATTGTCAGAGAGGCTGCAAAAGGTCTTTTCAAGGGAAAAGTGTGGGGAAGAGGAGCTGAGGAAATATACCCAGTTATATATATTGCCCAGTTATATACCCAGTTATATTGTCCAGTTTAGAGCCCATGTTATATATCTAGCATCAAAAGTTTTACATAAGGAAATTCTAGGTAAAATTGTCATTGGTTTTCAGAATTTTTTTTGTCTTCTTTAAGCATATATTAAAAGTTTGTTTTTGAAATCCTTTTTTTACTGTACTTTTGGAAATAGAATGGATCGACAGAAAAATTTACTCCCACCCCACATAAACCTTAAGATGTTACATAAAAGTAAACTCTGGAAAAATATTATGTGCAAACATTTTTCCATTGCAGATGCTTATTTTGTAACCATGTAAAATGAATACTAACAGTAATTAATATAAATAGTATAGACAGACTTGACAAATTTGTTCAAAATCCATTGGAAATCTAAAAGCACTATGGGGCCCGAGGTCCTCTAACAGCATTTATTTAATTGACTAGGTCAGGCTGTGGGTTTGTGTGCATATGTGTTTGAGTAATTGATTCAAGTACTATTAACAGTGGGGGAAAATTACATGCATTTAAAAGCTGGAGTTTCAGAAACACTAATATTCTGACATATTAAAGTCTCATAGCATTTAGTTGTACTGAAAGAGAGTGATTTCTTTGCTCTTGGTTGATGACTGGGTCATCATAAAACCTACTTTATCAGGATTAGATACTGATGAGAAAAATTAGTAAAATTTTAATAATAGTTCGCAATTTATTTTTCCTGCCTTTTTAATGAAAAATATAAACAGCCTTATTATTCATTTTCACAACAAAATAATTTATGAATTCTTGAAACTACCATTTCTTATGTTCTTTACTCAAGAATGGTAGTGGAATGTTGACATACACTCCCAAAAATGAGATGGTCAAACACACTTGAGAGACAGATTGTTTAAACTATAAAAGTTCTCAGAGGCTTCAGTGTGTTTATATGCTTTGTGAATCCATGGGAAAAGATGGGGAGAGGTAACATTTAAAGAAATGATTGAAGTAGCATTGTATTATAACATAGTTTTAGGTGTGCATCATTGTAAATCAGTATCTGTATATACTACATTATGGTGAAGGACAAAATTGGACTTCGTGGTAACTCTTTAAAGAACACCATTTGGGAAATTCTGCTATTGACAAAAAGAAAATGCTATCAAAGTTTAGAGGAGAATTATTCATTATAATGAATGGGTCGGGGACTTGAATAAGTTTATAAATCAATAAAACACTATTGCTTATTGCTGATGAAGGAAGGAAAAAGGTCACTGTCATTTTTTAGATATTCTCAATATACATGATTAAAAAGCTTAAGAATAGCACCTTAGGGAGCCTCCCTTGTGGCCTAGGGGTTAAGTCTCAGCACGGTTACCACTAAGGCCTGACTTTGCTCTGCCAGGGAGCTGACCCACATGGCGCAGCAGACCTCTCCTCTCTCACCTGTTGCTCCCCTTCGTACTGTATTTTTTTATTGTTATTTTTATTTATGTCTTTTACATTACTGTGTATTCCCCGTAGGTTTCCTACTACCAATTCACCCGTGAACTGTTACCACAGTCCCCTGTGCTCCCCTTTCCCCTGTTCTGAGCCCCAATTCTCCCCCCTCTCTCGCTGGTTGTCGCTCTTGTATTTGGTTCCCCTATATTCCTGTTATAAGTGAGACCATTTGGTATTTTTCTTTTTCCTTTTGGCTTATTTCGCTGAGCATGATCCCTTCTAGTTCCATCCATGGTGCTGTGAATTGCATGTGTTGATCTTTTTTGAATGCTGAATAGTATTCCATTGTGTATATGTACCACCCTTAGTACTGTATTTCACTAAATCTGCCTATTCTGCTCACCACTGTCTCTGATGAATCCTCTAACACCCCTCTCCCCGCACCTCTGGCCTACACCCCAGTTCTTCTATGCAAAAAAAAAAAAAAAAAAAAAAAGAGAGAGAATAGCACCTTAAACATTATTTTGATCCCCATTTAGGATTTTTCTATGTTGCCACTAATATACTAGCAAAATAAAATTTCTGATCTAGTTTGCAACCAAGTGCTTCTTCCTGGTCCTTCCATAACCTCACAAAGACTGCCATTATGTAGAACAGATCTCTCTATTTGCAAATGCAATGGGCTGTTTTATTGAACTTACAATTTGATCATATATGTATTTTTAAGTCCAGAAAAACCTTCATATTATTCGTATTTCTGCTAATGGAAAAACTCCATTAACTAGCACTTCTATATAAATAGGGTACATAGATAATTGATGATGTTCACAATGATTATTCTGAGGCACTGCAAGATCATCAAGTGCGTCTGACTCATCAGAGGGAAATTAAATTACATTTGGTATAGTTTCTGTGTTGAGTGTATATTATCTTTCTTTTATTCTTGGAAATGGATAATATGTGCATGGTCTCTATGGTAACTTCCTATAAGCCAGAATATGTGATTGACCTCATTTTCCAACCACACCAGATAATAGGGAATTTATTGTGTCAGGTTCATCACAGTGTCCTTTACTCATTTTCAGCTTTTACTCCTTACCTTAAAAGCACAGACATGTTTTTCAAATTTTGTTTGAGCACCAAGTACACACACAAATATTTGGTCATTTGAATCAACTTGAATTCTCAACATTAAAATGAAATATCGTATTTGATGAGGCATTACAGTACTTGATAAGCAGATGTATACTAGGATAATGCTTCCTACTATTTATTAATTAACCCTTCCTAAAATATGTGAGCATTTTATCCTCATATATTCATACTAGTAGTACTGAATTTGTCATTCATAAACAGTATGGCTAGCTACAGGATTTCTTATTTATTCTTCAGACAGTGCCTAAAATAGTCAGGCAGAAGGACACAGCTGAAAGTTTTTGTTGGCTTCTAAGCAAGACTCAAGAACATTCACTGCTTTCCTTCAAAGCTGTATAGAAACTTGTTTGGCTTTAAGCAAGTTGACCCAGCTCAGAAGTTTAGAGAACTCCTAACAGTTGCGTAATGAGGGGCTGCCATAGTTGTTTATCACTTATATCGTAATATTTGCTTTTTGGTAGAATGCGTCATAAGATTTCAGACTAGCACCATTAAGTTAGATAGTAAAAATGTTTAATCATTTGCAGATGATATAATTGAGGCAAAGCTAAACTAAGTCAAGGTAGAGGTTAGCTATTTTTACCTATCTTGATACCTAGTCAGGGATAGCTGATGTGGTCATTGACCTCATAGGGAGGTCCTGATACAGCTAACAGACAAGGTGAGTAAACAGATACTGGAAAGTGAAAATGAAGCAGGACACAGAGATGATCAGAAAGGGTGTCATTTTGCAGTGCTCATACTTTTCAGATTACGGAGACACTACATAAATTGGCTGCTGAAATTACCACATAGTATAGAAATGAAAGGTAAATTTAATCTTTGCTTATGTACTTATTACTTGATAAAATTTACTTTTTAATGATTTTAGAGATACAGCGAAGTTGCAGAGGTAATTCAGTTCCAAGGTACCCATCTCCAGTTCCTCTCATTGTAAAATGTAATAGTGATAGCACATTTGTCACTAGGAAGAAACCAGTATTATACTATACTGTCAACCAGACTTCAGACTTTTTTAGATTTCATTAGTTTTTCCACAGATGTCCTACTCTTTCAGGATTGTGTCTAGGACACAATAATCAACATGTTTCTTTACTCCCCTCCTTTCTGAGCAGCTTCTCAGACCTTGACACTCTTGAGGAACACTGCCAGGTATGCGCTACAGAGTCCCGCATTTGCTGGTATAGTCAGGATTTCTACCAGAACTAACAAAAATCTTTTCCTCTTTAGGTAGCCCCTCCTTTCTGGACATTCTGAAAATCCTATTCTAAAATATTTCTTAGAATTTGCTTTGCTCAGAGAATCACTGTTAGGATGAGGGCCTGTGTCTCTGCCCAAAGATAACATCAAAACTATGTTACAGATTTGATAGAGGTTTCTCAAAGCTAAACCTTTATAATTAAGAAAATTGAATTTCAAGTCATAGAATTTTGGGTCCTAAAAATGCTTGAAAGATAGTCGAGCCTTGAAAGATAGTTGAAAGATAGTCGAGCCTGTTTCATCCAAACCAACTTGTAGGTCACACTTCCGGTGGGGCTTCTACATCACAGATTCCAGGGCCAAACGTGTGGGCATTTTGATGGATGTGCGTGTGTTGGTGAAGCATGAAAAAAGGTTGAGAGTCCATGGGGAATCCATGTAGATTCCTACATGTGGCATTTTAAAGGGCGAACAGTATCTCCTAGTTCCTCCTGAGGGGTATATGCAAAAAAGTGTGAAAGAGAGGCTATCCTAGTGCATTATTGATACTGTGGAAGCTGTTTGTGGGTTCATTCATACCAGCCTCTAACCGTCTGACAGCTTCCTTAAGCTGCCTGAAGAGAATGGGATAGAAAAGTGAGAGTTGAGAGTTCACTGGAAAATAATGCCTGAAGGGGACAGAGAAATGTTAAACCTTGATGAAAGGCTAAACATCACTGGGAAATTGTAGCTGTTTTGTAATTTCAGAGGAGACATTGACTGGAGCATCTCCAAAATTCAGTTTTCTAAAAACTTGTATTATGTGGCCTTGGGGGGCAGGGGTGTGGTAGATTTATCTACCTCCTCATTCTTTTCATATATAAATGTCAGTGTCAACAGATTTCCCTCCGAGAGTGAGGCATTTTCATAAAGGATTTTATGTCATGAGAATTAGAGGAAAGTGCCCAAAAATTTTCTAGGAATATTTTAATTGGCTATATAAATGTTTCCATATTCATTATACTAAATATAATACCTAATCCACGATAATTTAGTCTCCCTCAAAACAGGAGGTAGGTTGTGTTTAATATTTTGCAAATTAACAAGAATAAAAGTAGAATTTAATCTTCTAATTAAAGATATTTAGTAAGTAATCATTTTAGCTTTTATCCAAAGTATTTCTCCATTTATCTTCTCTTTGGTAATAATCAGAACATATTTTATTGTAAAATTCCATAAAAAAATAATTAGGTTTTAATGAAAGTATCAGTTGAAGAGGATGTGTCAGGTCACTAAACAGAGTGATTTTCTGTGGCAAGAAGTGTTAGCTACCAAGGATATTTCAGAGACACTGACTTTTTTAACTCAGTGAGGACACACTCAAAATACTAGAGCCAATATTTCTCTGATAGTTTGGTTCTATGGGTTTGTAACTGCTTCAGTGTAAAGCTGTGGTAGACTTGCTGTTGGCTTTAAACAAGCAGGGGAAAATAACTCAAAGAAGTGAATGCCTCCCTTATCCTTTATATTCCATGTTTATTCTACATTGATTTTAGTTCAAATTAGGTTTTGAAATTAAATATTTTGGTGATGTTTTCAGTTTCCTTCCCTCCCTACTTCCTTTCTTCTTTAGTTCAAATAATGGCCTGACTCCTTCGTAAAAGTAGTCATAAAGTTCAAAATCATTATTCTATAGAAAATTCAGTCTGGACAGTTTTGCTCTAATAATAATTGGGAAATTCTAAAAATATCGTGTTATTTCTTACTGTCAAATGTCTCCATACTCATTCAAAATAGAAGTATTTTGTAGTCCACATAACTATATCATTTATTATCATATGGTACAGTCTGTGACTATGTAAAGCACGTGACCTTTTTTGCTTTTGTGTCTCCAAGCAAATAGGGATGTAATTGATAATCATCAACCTTACTCATAGAATTACTCTATAGGATATCCAAGAATGTCAAATCATACTGGTCAACAGTGAGATCATTACTGACTTAAAAAGGCCCTAATCTGTAGTATCTTGGTGTGCTGAACACGAATATAACCTTGAAAATTTTTCATTAGCTCTCATTTTGAAGATATTTTATATAATTCATTTTATATGTTTCACTGTGTAAATGTATCCATTAGGACTGCAACAACATCCTAAATCAGCCTAGAATGAGGCAATACTACATTGCATTGCATAATACCATCATGCACACAACATCCAGAGTTGATTGCATCATTTTCTGATGTACTACAATACTACTGCCAGGTGGCTGCTGAAGTAAGCTGACGTCAGCAGTGCACTATAGAAAGCCCTGTCGGAAAGGTTGAGCATTGAAAATATTTCAGACTTTGTGCGAGACAGTTTAAGCTACTGTTCCATAGAACTGTTATTTTATCCATTTAGGCACAATACAGAACAGTAATGCCTCGAAAGTGCGTTAAGAGCGTGGATAATTTCCGCTCTATTTGTGGGGAAGTGACACTTGCCAACCAGAAGAAAAGTATCACTTCTCAGGTGAAGAAGGCTTATCGTTTTTACTTGGGATGCAAGGTTGGTGACCAAGACAAGCCTTGGGCCCTGCATAGATGCTGTGCTACATGTAAACACAGCTTTCACAGTGGTTAAATGGCAAAAGACCATCCATGCCATTTGCTGTCCCCATGGTGTGGAGAGACCCAAGCAACCACTTAAAAGACTGTGACTTCTGCTTGGTTCCTCCTCTTTCTGGTGGAATAAGGAAGCAAAGAAGTCGAGAATAGTCTACCCAAACATTCCGTCTGCATTGAGACCAGTTCCACATGGTGAGGGACTTCCTATTGCAGAACCTCCAGCAGAATATTCTCTTGAGTCATCTGATGCGGACAAGGGTGAGCCGACCTGTTCTTCTCATGTTCCATCAGCATGCAGTGATCCAGATTTTCACTGGGGTGCATCATCAACCCCACACAGACTAACACAGGAAGAACCAAATGACCTGGTTCATGATTTGGACTTATCCAAGAATGAGGCAGAATTGCTAGGATCAAGACTCCAACAATGGAATCGTCTAGAAGAAGATGTCACAATTACTTTATATCAAAAGTTCCACCAGCAGTTGGAGCCTTTCTTCAGAAAGGAAAGTTCTCTCGTATTCTGTTCCGATATTGAGGGCCCCATGAATGCCTTAGAAGTCACTCATGACCCACAAGAATGGAGACTATTTCTAGGCTCTTTGAAACTGTGTGTTAAGGCTGTGCTTTTGCACAATGGAAACCATCTTTCATCTATTCTATTCCTGAATAGCTGTACAAGAGACAAGCGAAGAAATCTAAATAGTAGTCTATGACTTGATTTTTTACAGGTATTAACCATAGGCCTGTTACTATTGGCATGCATTTCGTGATGTAAACTCAATTTATTACATATTACAAAAAAAACTAGAGCCCAAATTAGAATTTGACTGTCATAGTCTTGTTGAGCACATACAAATTGATAGGAAATGACTAATTTTATTTCAGTAACATGACTTTTGTAAAAATTTGTTGACCAGTGTTAGCTTAAAATGATTGCACAAATAAAACTATTCTCCCCCAAATTACATACTTATTTGCAAGTTATTACTTTTGCTTTCTTAAACAATGAAGTTTGTACAGTGACTAATTTACATAATTGTCTATTTAAATGTAATTAATGGTAGTAAAATTAGAACATAATTAATGCAAATAATTTAGAGAATTATAGCTTCCTTAATTTTTTTTCTATGTAATTCAGTTTACACATAATAATCTTTCAGTTAGAATGATTAAGTTATTAATGGACTAAGTAGTTTTATGACTTTATAGGTCCTTTCTTTGAAGGATTATAGCCCCTCTAGTTGAAGTCAATTCCCACTCTCCTGCATTTAGCAGCCTGTTTTCACCAACATGGAAATGCTTGCATTTTCATCCTGCATTCTATATTTATTACCTATAGCAAAGTTAGTTGTGGGCATTTTTCCAACACGCCTGAAGCAGTGAGGTACCTACTTGGGAGATATCTACCTTCAATTCTTAAATAGATTACACACTTCAAATATGACAGTCACGGATCTATTAATACAGCACTCACAGACTCACTTGTAGTTGTGAATTTGGGCGGCAGAGCTAAGCACACCTTGGAGAGCCTAGGGAAGTCAAATTTCCAGTGTTTATTGAATAGCTTTTTTGCACACATAAGCACTTTTATCTAATTCATCTAAGTTTCATTTAAAGTAACAAAGACTGCGTGAACAGTATTCAAACTTAACTAGTTGGGACACTTCCTACAGAGAAATCTTTAAATCCTGCTAGTTTGTGTGTGGCACTTTCTCAACCAACCATTTCTCTTCCTATCTAGTCAACCCCTTGCTACTTAGAAAGTTTAGCAGGATAGCAGAAACAGGGAAAGAAAAAAAAAAAGGAGGCTAAAAAAGAAATGACAGGACGTGGACTGATTTTGATTGGTGATCTTTGAACTGTGTCCACAGAAGGTAAGGAGGGTGAACCATCAGGAGAAGGGGTTACAACAACTGAGTTTTGGGTATCCATAATCTAGGGCTTTTGAAGAGTTTTCTTTGGTATTTTTATTTTATCAAAATGTGTTGATTTAATCCATTAATAGGCAAGGTAGGACTGGAGATGATAGGCAGTAAGGAAGTACTTATATGTGGGTGTGTGCATAAGGTCTAAGGTGTGCTAAAATAGATACAGGTTAGTTAAATCTCAGTAGTTAAAACAAAATCATATCTCCTACTCAAATGTCCATGAAATTGCATTTAACTTCTGTAGTAAGGATGTTTGTTTTTCTTTAAATCTAGAATTTATTTCTTTTTTGTTTTATAAATTAAATAATTTAGAATTTTTTTTTACTTTCACAATCAAAAAACACTGTAAATATATTCTGTGAAATACTGACAGTATAAACAAACCAAAATAAATACTCCCTGAGACTACACAAGTGTAAGTGGGTCTGGTAGGTAAGAGAAAAAAAAAAAAGTCATTATTGAAATGAATTATTATCTTTCTGAAATTGAATTAGAATTTATTTTATTTCCTTAACAGTATTTTAAAAATGGAACTGAAAATTTTAAAAAATCACTTGTCATTAGCACTACTATAAAATAATTTAAGAGGGCCTCCCTGGTGGCGCAGCAGTTGAGCGCTGCGCTGTGGAGCTGTCGGCAGCCCGCGATGCTAGTTCAGCGCCCAGCCGGGGAGAATCCCACATGGCGCGGCAGACCTCTCCTGTCTCGCCCGCTACTCCCCTCAGCAGTGTATTTCTGATATGCCTGTTCTGCTCCCCTCTCTGTCTTTGGTGAACCCTCTCGCCGCTCCACGCCTCTGCCCTGTACCCCAGCTTGTATGTATAAATAAAAACATCTTTAAAAAATAAATAATTTAAGAATTTAAACAATATTTAACTGGGATGCACTTGCCCTTTAAATGGTTGTATTTGGAACATAATACAAATGATTCAAATCAGTGGTTTTCCAACTGTTTCTTGGATGTTTCTTAGAAATGCCTTAGCATGTAGGGTGAAGGAAACAAAGCAGGCGGGGGATTCCTGGATCCCTTGTTTCATCCTGGGTCGCCTCACATTTCTCTTTTGTACATCAAAATTTCTGTTTAGTATTTCAATTAAAAAGAATTTTGTTGCTGAAAAGAGAAAACAATTCTGAAAATCCCTGGTTTGCATCTAACCCTACTCTGTAACAAGGGCCCAACTCCTAGAATTTCTTCCACACAGAGTTTAAGTTGTACATCTTGTAACTAATGTTAATATAAAATTTGAAGCTACATGGTGTGTCGAGAAACACAGATATATGAATCTTTCTAAGTATCTTCACTTTTGCATGTACTCATTCAAAAATTTATTGTTGCATGCTTACTGCTGGGGATACCAAACAAAATATGACTCTTACTATTAAAGTGCTTTGAAACAATTAGATGTTTTGGGAGTAGAAATATGATAATCAGCATAGTCAGCATGTGTATGAAACCATCTATGCTAAACGGTAGCCTAATTGGAAGGGGGGAGGAACTGCTTAAAGAGTGAGGAGACATGATGATGTTCATTTAACTAAAAGAAATGTTAAAAATAGTTTAACTTTCCTGTGGGATTTTTTGAATGTTATTTGTACCAAATTTTGAAAGGTAACAAATTTTGGATTGAGTTTGCGAGGACAAATGGGAGCTGTTTGAGTGCAGAAGATGGTAGCGAAGAAGACGGTGGCTGGTGATTCTGTTTCAAGCAGTCAGGGAGGGCTCCTAATATATTGATGGCCTTCCAAACCATGCTAAATAACTTGAATGTTAGTTTGAAGGTAGGTATAAGGAAATACTGAAATGTGTGTTATTTGAGTGACATAGATCAGTTTGTAGCAAATCATCTGATTGCAATGTGTAGAGCAGATCATAAAGAAGCAAAAGTCAGAATGAGGAAATAATGTAAATCAATTTCAAAGACACATGTGAGAAGTGATGATGGCATCCATGAGGTTTGCAGTGTAATGGGGAAGAAGAGGACATATTCAGAGGAGACTGAGAAGAATCGTCAAATTGTCAAGTGATTTATGAGGGGACCGAAAAAGAGGGAAGATTTAATGATGACTTCTACATTTTGATTATTTTTGGGGGAGAATGATTAGTGTCATTCCTCTGTGAATGCAGGGGCTCATATATATTATTCCACAAATGTGCAAGTAAGTGTGTATATGGTTTGTAGACTTGGATCTGAAAGTACACAGGTTCCAGGAACAAACCCTGGAGGCAGTGTTCACATCTTTATCCACTGCTTCCTGTTTGAAGCTTTGGGCCCCTAAGCCTACTTCCTCATCTGTAAATTGGGGAAAAATAAGAAGTCCTAGGATTGTTGTGAGGTAATTTGCAGTGTAGCACTTAGTGGAACTTCATGAATGTTACATATTGTCATTATTTATTGTTTGCAAGCCTCGGAGTCCTCATCCACAAACTCATGAGGGCTGAGGGGGAATTGTGCTGGATTAGATAATTTCTGTGGTCCTTTCTAGTCATACAAATATAAAATCCAATATGTCTGCTCTTTATTTACATATATGTAAACAGTTTCACTCAAAAATTTTAATCCTTTCTAGGAATTTACCACATCAGACTCAAATTCCCCAACAGCAGACTACAGGTGAGTACTAAAAATAAGTTGATGTTTTTGAATGAAGCTAATAGATAGAATTACAGTACTATATATGAAGCTTTACTTCACTAGCAAGGCAAAGCAGTTGTCATTCCTAATCAGAGTTGGGACCTCAGAATAATAGCTGAGATTATTGCATAGATTGACATCAGAGTGATAAACCCAGGGCAGATGATCATAGAGCAAAAGCATCCATGGAGGTCCTGTCTAATTAAGGAAGATGGAATAAAATCCCTTCCCTTCAGTGAAGCTCCCTATTCTTCCTCTTGGTATGAAAGATTCTTAGCTTGGTTGCATCAAGGATTTGTCTCAGTGAGCAGCTTGAAACTAACTCTTAAAAAAGGAAACCATTGTAACTAATCACTGAGAATTTGGGGGATAAATGAGATGGTTGTCCTGGTTTTGATGCACTTTAAAAAGCTGTTCTAACATGACCAGTGACAAGAAGATGGCGGACAGTTCTCCTGGGACTCGTCTGTTTCGCTAAGACTTGCTTTCTTTAAGGTTACTTCTTTCAAGTGTCCCTAAAAAATATCCACAGCCAATTATTTCATTCATCTTGCTACCAAGTAGATAACTTATTCATGATTGTCTTCCAATTAGTGATTGATTCTAGTTCTAATTGCCAGGCAACCAGTAATGCCTTTGTAGCTCTTTTGGAAAAGCACAAGAAGTTTTAAAAATGTAAGTTGGATGTGGAATTCTAAGTATGAATAGTAGCATTGTGGTAAGGAAGCTATTCAGTAAGTCTCGAAAACTTCAGGCACCTATACAAATTATTGAAATGTTTTCATTAAAAAATTATCTTCTCTATTACTGCTGTCGGGAATTTAAGGAGATTTTCGTTTGACAACTTTTCAAAGGTTTGAGGCAAGTATAATGAAGTTGCTCATCAGATTTTAATTATGAAATAATATTTATCAGAATTGTCCACCACAATTTTGATTACTTGTTTTAACTAAATGCTAACATGTTTCATCAAGACTGTGTAATATATTGGTGTGGTGCTGCTACTCTGTAAGCATTCAGGAGATTGGTGAAGGAACATCTTTGTTACAAATATGTGTTGTCTAAAGAGCAAAGAAAGAATGAATCCCTACTACCACTAATTTCATTTTTTTTTTTAAAGAGGAAACTTTTTTAGTATTTCTACAGTGGAAATGTTAGAACTTCATCTTCATTAACTCCAGTCTTCCATCTCTCCAAAATGTCTTTCCTCTGATTCTTAATTGTTTCAGACATGGAATGACTAGCAGGGAGACAATTTCTAGAAAGATAGTAAATATTTCTTTCCACGTTTTAAAAATCCAGATTATTTCCCACTAGGGGGATAAGGAACGAAAGTAGACGGTATTAGGGAGATTTATTTGATCATAGTCTAGGTTTTTTATCAACTAGTGAGCTTGTTAGCATGCTACATTTTACTAATAGGCAACATTTCCAAATACAGGTACAATTTATGCCTGAGCAAATGTGACAAGAGCCAAAGAATATCCCCTAGGGGATTTTAGGTGGTTCAACCTTATTTTCTAAATTATTTTTCTGAAACAGGTTTGGAGGAGGCATTTTGCTTGAGTCAAGAAAGCTTTGATCTTTCTTTTTAGTTAATACTGTAACCTATTACTTTCTTGTTTTCTGGTATTTTTCTGTAATTTGGAGCATATTATTGACTAAAGTGCAGTATCTCCTCCTGGATGCTTTCTTGTTGCTTTTGGTGTGTCCCCAAAGTATCTCTGTGCTAAGGAAGAGAGATCACCCTAGCAGGTTTTATAATTATGATAGATTGTTATGCTTCTGCGTTAAATAAATGTGAAATAGAGTTGTGCTTCCTGGAGAGAAGAGCTAAATGGGCAGCTTACATTTCTTATCCCTATTCTATTCATTGAATAAAAAAAATAGTTTCTCAATTTTGAAATTGTTCTGTTGTCTACACATGCATGGATTTGGGTTATGTATTTTCATGAGTACATCAGCTTTTCTGTTCCTTCATCCTGGTCATCCTAGTATGTCACAAAGGCAACATTTGTGCATACTGATCATGATTTGTTTTTTCCAAGTGCCTCAAAGAATTATGCTAGTGTCACAGTTTCCTTATGAAGGCAGTTTAAACACCAAGTTTCTCTCTTGGATACCAAGTAATTTTATTTGTAGCTACATACATGGAATTTGTTAAAGCAGCATATATTCTGAGATTTGTTTTACCTAGTTTTCTTGTAACTGATCATCAAAAGTTTAAGAAATGAACCGACTGCTGGTATTGTAATCCTAAACTTAAGCCCTGACTGGGATAATAGAGCAGTTAAAAGCTGACAATGGTACTACCTTTTGGATGAGGCCCAAATCATTAGGCTTGATACCCCTTCAGGTTTTGTTTTTTTTTTTCCCCCATTTTCTTTGCCCTTCCAGCCCACATGATACTTTCTACAAAGCCACGATTAAAAGGTACAGTCATATACCCCGCAGTTAACCTCATTCTTTTTGATTAGTGTAGGAGGCATTTACAGGTCTTACCTTTTCAGAAATTCAAGACATTATATCATTGGCCCAAGAAGGAAAAGACTAACTTAGAATTTTTCCTTTGTTTTCAAAAACCAAAGGTGTAGAAATAATGCAACATAATTATTTTAAATGATGTTAAGATAGAAAATTATTCCTTGCCATATTTGTTTTTCTCAAAATCTGAGTCTCCATGCCCTGACTAACTCATGCCCATATTCATTCTTACATGTTGCAGGTAAATGGTATCCCTGAAGAAAGAAAACTGACCGAAGCAATGAATTTGTAATCACACAATATAGCAGTTACACCTTACTTCTAATCGCTTCCAATAATGCATGAGCTTTTCTGGCATATGGCTTGCATGTCAACAGTATTAAGTGTGTACCAAATAATACAGCATAATTTTCATTTTACTAAAGTATTTTTTTTGTACTTAAAGCATTTTTGACAATTTGTAACACATTGATGACTTTATATTTGTTACAATAAAAAGTGATCTTTAAAATAAATATTATTATTGAAGCGTAAAGTCTGGTGAAATTTACGTCAGAAAGTATGTGATTGCCTCCTGTTTAATAGGGACCTTTATTTGCTAGGAATAGGTACATGAATTCATTCTTCATTCAACAAAATCTTACTAAGCACATCCTATTAATATATTAAATGTCTGTGCTCTGTGTTCCAAGTAAACAACCTATTTAAATAATAATTTTATCCTTGTGACCTGCCAAGCCTGTTGTTTTCTGTACTGCTTCTTGGGGTGCTTTAGGGTGAAGTGGTTTATGAATTGTGGGTCTGATGACACTGAGTTCACGAACAGTAGCAGAAATTGCATGCTCACCTGACTCTAACCAGTTAATTGGTTTTAGAAGCAAGCTGGAAATGGTTACTCAAAAAGAGTACTGTTACCTGCTGATGTTGATATGAATTAGCTCTAAAATCTCAAGGTTCCCTCTAAGTAACACTCCTTTCAAGGCTTAGTGGTGTTTCTACCATGTTGGTCTGCTTCATGCAACCTGGACACTATTGGATCAAGGTGGCCACTAGTCCAGCTAGCAGAACCTCTTCTGTTGCAGATTAGATCAGCTGGGAAAACCTTCTCTTACTCTGTTCTGGATGCATTTCTGACCTACCTCTAATTGGTGAGCAGGCACACAAATGCTATCTAAATCTGAACCCCCAAATGCAGAAAAATTTCCGATTAATTCAGTATGCGAACTTGTCTTTCATTTGGGAGGAATACGCTACCATATCCTTGACTGTGAAGCACCACCCTCCCAACTCCTTCCTGTGACTTAATAGAAGATTCTTTGATTTCTTAAACCATTTACCCTTAGATTCTTACTCCTTTCCAAGACAATTAAAGCACTGTCTCTTGCTAGCCTTAAACTGATCATGTTGAGGTTGTAAATGTATTGGGGAGGACATGTCCCAGGAGGAAGGAAAGGTCTCCACCACTTTAGAAGACTAGATTGTGGTACAAAATATAAAGTTAACCACTGGAGCTCTGCCAGGTGAAGTCAACTGTTCCTGCTAGTCCTAAAGCAGAAACAAAACTACAAATGATCCACAATAGGGAGCTGCATGTCGGGTCAAGAACTTTACTCCACTTCAAGGAAAGAGGGTACTGTGGGATTGGTAAATGCCGTAGGAATCAGCATTTGTGTTTGCATTGAACATAGGAAGGCATTCAATGGGGATAGGAGTCATTGGCCAGCAGCTCACAAAACTTTGATAACTGCCTTGGTTTCCAAAGCTCCTTCTGAAAAAGTGATCTTGCCTCTGACTTAATGTTTTGGTGGGGAAAAAAAGTTCAAATGTTTCCCATTGGTCATTATTGCCTTCATGGCCCTTATGTTATGGGTCAAGAATGCTGAAGATTCTGCATATGCTGAGGATTTCCATCCCAACTAAATGCCCTAATAGTGGGCAAATGACTAGGCAATAACTTTTGGGTACAATCTTGAATTTTAAATTGACAGATATTTTTCCAGTTGATCACAGTAAGCCCTTGCCCTAAAAAACAAGCTGCAGTGGTTTCTTACACTTTTCAGGAATGTGCAAAAGTTCAGATCTAGATTCCAAATATCACCTAAACATTTGACATCTCCTTCCTCTAAAATAAAGTCATCCAATAAAAATTACAGCCTATCTTTGGAGAATTTTCATGTCTGCAAATATACTCTGACCATAGTAAAAGAACACTAAGTAAAAATGTTAAGGCTAAAAGAATACTTAGAAGTAGAAAAACAACTTCAAGACCAGAGGCTCCAAGTACACCCATCCCATGTAGGTGCTGTGTATGTGTGACCTCTGAAATCACAAGCCAAGATTGGAGCTAGCACTCCCCATGTCCTGACTAGATGCAACTGAGTGGATAAAAGCTTCCAAGTAAGCCATTCTAAAATGGGACAGCTTCATAAGTTTGCACTTTGGAATTTCCTACGGAACACATTACCAGCTGCTATTCTATTGCATGCATGAGTTAGAGTCATGTTGTATTCTGAGCCAAATAAAACCCAGGCTCTGCCCTCATGAAGTTTACATTCCAGTAGGAAAGACATGTTAATCAAGTACAAGTAAACGTCTAGTTGCTATTGTGATAGATGCTATGAGGGAAAGTGATTGATGCTAGAAAATCATGGGTGACCTAATGAAGTTAGCAGGATCATGGATTTCTTGAAGAAATTAGTGCTGACAGCAAAAGGATGAGTAGAAATTCACAAGATGGGGCCTCCCCGGTGGCACAACAGGTTAAGTCTCATCACTATGAAGCAACATGCAGCCACTGCAGCATGAGTTTGATCCCCGACCAGGTAACTTCCCACATGGTGCAGCAGACCTCTCCTGCCTTGCCCGCTGCTCCCCTCAGCAGTTTATTTCAGTCAATCTGCCTGTTCTGCTCCCCACTCTGTCTCTGGTGAATCCTCTCACCACCCCACACCTCTGGCCTATACCCCAGTTCTTGTATGCATAAATAAATATTTTTTAAAAATTCACAAAATGAACAAGGTGAGGAAAAGAGAATGTATCTAAGTTCTTTTGGGAGAAAGGATCTGAGTGAGTAGAGTTCTATCAGAAATTCCAATATAACCAGAATATGAAGTATAGGGAAGGGATGTTGGAGAAATATGGAGGAAGGTGTGACCTAAGAGATAGGTATAACCAAATGAAGCCTGACTTTATAGGCAAAAAATTTAAATCTGAAGGGTTTTAAGAATTAGGATAATGATGCAGTCTTTTTTTTTTCATTTTATACAATCTATCATACAAAAAACAAAATAGACAGGCAAAGTGTGTATGAATAGACCAGTTAGCAGGATACTGAAAACAAGCTGAATATAATAACTTTGACTAGAATAATGGTGAGTGAGACAGAGAAACCCACAATTCAAAAGTAATTTAGGAGGCTTAAAAAATACCATTGTTGATACACTGATACTTCAGAAATTGTGTTACAGGACAGGGACTAATTTTGATCAGTGTGTTATCTTGGTCAAATAGTGCTGTTATCCATCTCAACCATGAGATTGGTGGATAAACGGGATCAAGGGAAATAATATGAGTTGTCTTATGCAAGACCAACTTGAGGTGCCTTTAAGAAAACTAAGAGAAGTGGGTGGTTGGATATATGAGTTTCAAGCTCAAAGTAGAGCTTGACTTTATCTGTCATATCTCCAGTCTGGATCAGTGATACATGGTGTTGACTTAAGTACCTCCTAAACCCTTCACTTCTTCTGCTTCCACACTCTGACTTCCTGGGTTCAAGTCCAAAATGAACACCCTTTTCTGTGGGGAACCAAACTAATTCAATACTTCTGTTGTATTGCTACAATACAACTTGTCCTGTTGTATTGAGTTATTCCAGGGTGCGCTAACTTGCTCAGGAGGGGGACCAAGTGAATGGAGACAAGGTCAGCTGAGGGTTGACTCACAGAATAGTTTGAAAGCATGTCTCTTTACTGTAGGAAGCTGGGTGGGTTTTCTGACATTTGAAGGAAATCTGTATAGCTGGAGCATGTTGAGTGAGGGGAAGAGGGATTAAAGATGCTTCTGGTACAAATGTATAAAACCAACACATTTGTACACTTCAAACTTCCACATTTATATGTCAATTATATCTCCATAAAAATAATTGGGAAATAAATGGCATTGAACTACAGAAGAAACCAAATTGCTTAAAACAGAACTTCAGAGATGATTTTGGTAATGTAAACAGAGTTCTAATTCCATAGGTAGACTTAGAAGGCACTGTGCTTTGTGAAATGTCAGAGAGAGAAAGAACAATACCATATGATTTTGCTCACATGTGGCACATAAAGAAAAAAATGAATTAAAAAAACACTTTTAGACAAATTAGTAGTTACCAGAAAGGAAAGGGGAAAAGAGGTCAGTAAATCTGCTAAAAGGAGGTCAATTGTAGGGTTAAAGATGAGGTTGAAGTTTTAGTGGGGAACTTAATGTAGTACAGTCAGGTGTGGATTTATAATGATGCACACCTGAAAACTAGTGTTATAATTCTGTTACCTCAGTCACAAAAAAAAAAAAAAAAACAAAAACTAACATGAGTGAATTGCTACAATCTCATGATAAAACTTGAATGAATAAATATAGTTGCTTCTTAAGGAGGAGCGAAGAAAGTGCTTTCTTGGGATAGAATCTACTCCTGATGAAGATGCCATGAACAGTGTTGAAGTGCCAACAAAGGATTTTAAATATTACATAAACGTAGTTGATATAATTTTGACAGAGGTTGAGCGAATGGACTTCAACTTTGCAAGAAGTTCTACAGTGGGTAAAACACTATCAGACAACAATGACGTGTTCGAAAGTTTTGATTAAAAACTTAACTGATGTAGTAAACATTATTGCCTTATTTTGATAAATTGCTGCAGCTATCCAACATTAAGCAAATACCACCCTGATTAGTGAGCAAATAACACTGAGGCAAGAACCTCTGCCAGCGAAAAGATTAAAACCCCCTGGAGGCTCAGATTATGGTTATCATTTTTTAGCAAGAAAGTATTTTCAACTAATGGGCCTCCCTGGTGGCACAAGGGGTTAAGTCTCAGCACTCTGAAGCACTATGCAGTGCTCAGCCACTGCAGCACAAGTTCGATCCCCGGCCAGGGAGCTTCCCACATGGCGCAGCAGAACTCTCCTGCCTCGCCTGCAGCTCCCCTCAGCAGTGTGTTTCAGTCAATCTGCCTGTTCTGCTCCCCACTCTGTCTCTGGTGAATCCTCTCACTACCCCCACACCCCTGGCCTACACCCCAGCTAGTATGCATAAATAAATAAATCTTTAAAAAAAAAGCATTTTCAACTAAAATATGTACTTTTTTAATGAAAGAATTCT
The DNA here is from genome assembly GCA_004024925.1 of Scalopus aquaticus. Lineage (NCBI taxonomy): Eukaryota > Metazoa > Chordata > Mammalia > Eulipotyphla > Talpidae > Scalopus > Scalopus aquaticus. The sequence goes on from PVIJ01007621.1 coordinate 73,369, forward strand.
ATGTACTCTTAAGAGACTAGCGTATAGTGTAAATGTAACTTACATGCAGTAGGAAATAAAAAACTTGGTGTGGCTTGCTTTATTGCGTTAACCTGAAACTGAACTTGCAATATCTTCGAGTTGTGCTTATATGTATGTATATGCATGCATGTATATTAGTTGGGTGTAAAGAAAAACAATGAATATTCTTTTCTATGAATTGTTACAAGTGATTTCCCAGATATATCTTTAAGTGAAAAATGTAAAGCAGAAAGTTTCTACAATATTCTGTATCTTGAATAGGGGAAAAATAATGAGGAAGCAAGAAAATATTAACTGCTTATTTTTGCGAAAAGAAACACATAAAGTATATGCCAAAACTAGTGAGATTGGTTACCTAAGCGGGGTGAGGAGTGGAAGGTAGAGTGACACTTTCCTGGTATTTTTTTTTTTGGTATGGTTCTGACTACCAGAACAATATTAATGTTTTACATACTCGAATGAATGAATATCCCAATGATGGAAGCATCCAAATTAAAAAAACCAAATGAATCAAACTATGAAAAATGAATAACTACACCCAAGTGGTGGGGGGAGAACTAACTTTTGTAACTGGATGAGTATTTTAACTGTTTGCTCTAAGGTACAGTCAAGAATTCTAAACATATATTACACCCTAAAGTTTTGTTTGTTTTTTTGCTATAGAATGGGTTTGCAAATCGAGAAACTATTTTATAGTCCTCTAGGATTGTGTGAATAAATAAAGATTTTGTGGACAGTAAGAGTCATTTTTCTCACCTTTGGAGAAAGGACTTATGTACAGGAAAGGGGAAGCTAAAATAAATTCTTCAGTGTTGGATGACCTTGATGTATAAGTAGAACCCATAGTTTTTAATAAACAGATGTTTGTACGTGTACACATCTCCCTACACATTCCTAATTCTATCTGCTAAAAGGGACTTAGAAACAATAACACACCATAACACCTAGCACCCAAATCTTGGTTTCTAGGAGTCAGGGCTCCTGAGTAAAGGGCTGATTTCAAGGGCTGAGACAGGGCAACTGGAGAGAAAGCACAGAACATCTTGTGCCAGAAAGTAAGAAAATGTTCAAAGAATGGAGAGTGATCAAAATAATTCAGGAACCAGTTAGAAGGGGCTCACACTAATCAAATTCAGAAAATTTGGTTAACAAAACAAATACAGTAATATATTGTGAACCATAGGTAAGAGTCCCTGAATTTATACTGCTAAATGAACGGAGAGAACAAATGAAACAAAAGAATAAATGAGAGTGTAAAGTGCTTCCTTACAACAGAATGTGAACTGATTTATAAAATAGAATGGAATTAGAAAATCATTTTGTAACCACCACAGAAATAATTGTTTCATCTTAAGAGGATATTACATTTTCTAAAAATATCTTCCCGCATTGTAATGATTCATTATTGTATTAGTTACCTAGGGCTACTAGGTGGTATAAAATACCACTGAAGTGGTATAAATGGTATAAAATACTACTTAATAAAATACCACAATCTAGGGCTTAAAACAAGAGAAATGATATTATCTGTTCTCAAGGTTAGCAGTCTTAAATCAACTTGCCAGCTGAGATATGCTTGCTCTAAAATCTGTAGGGGAATAGCCTTCCTTGCTTCTTAGTTTCGGGTGGTTTGCTGACACTCCTTGGCATTCCTTGCTTTGCAGTGGCAGCATGATCTCTGCCTCGGTCATCACGTGGCATTCTTCCCTTGCAAGTCTGTGTCTCTGTCTCTTCTAAGGACAGCACGTTGGATTCATGGTTGGTTCTATTTTAGTCATCTTAATTACATCTACAGCTTATTTCCAAGTAAATTCACATTCTGAGATACTGGGAGTTAGGACTTCCACGCTGAATATATTTGTTGCCAAGATGCTTTCAAGAAAGTAATACCAACACACCCTGAACTGTGTAAAGACGTGTTAGCCTAGATGACAAAATAATATCCTTTGCTGGTACTGATCTAGTCATTATTTCTTTGATACCACTCAGAATGAACATTTTTTTAAATGTCCTGACCATCTTCTTTTTACAATGGTAAAAAAAACCAACATAATATTAAATTTATCATACAATTTTTTAAAAAGATTTATTTATTTATGCATACAAGGTGGGGTACAGGCCAGAGGTGTGAGGCAGCGAGAGGGCTCACTAGAGACAGAGTGGGAAGCAGAACAGGCAAATGACGGAAATGCACTGCTGAGGGGCGCAGCGGGCGAGGCAGGAGAGGTCTGCCACGCCATGTGGGATTCTCCCCGGCCGGGCGTCGAACTCGCGTCGCCGCTGCTGACAGCTCCACAGCGCAGCGCTTAACCACTGCGCCACCAAGGAGGCCCTATTTATCATACTATTTTTAAGTATACAGTTCAGTAAAGATGTTCACATTGTATGTCTAGAAATTGATCTTGCAAAACTGATACCATATATCCACTAAACACTAATTCTTCCTTTTCCTTCCCCTTGGCAACCATCTTTCTACCTTGGTTCTATGATTTTGACTACTTCAGATACGTTTTATAAGTACAATCATATATTTATTTGTCCTTTGATGACACAATTACTTCACTTAATATAATGTCCTTGAGAGGTTCATCCATGTTGTAGCATGTGACATGATTTCCTTTTGAAAAGTAGATAAAATTTCACTGTGTGTGGAAATATATATATATATGGACACACACACACACACACATCACATTTTCTTCATTAATTCATCTGTTCATAGACATTTGGGCTACCGCCACCTCCAAGTTATTCTAATAATGGGCAAGATGTAAATCTCTCTTCTAAAATCTTGCTTTGTCAACATATCTTATCAATGACATAGGGAAATGCAGTAACCTCTCTGAAGAAACCTGAAAAACATTACTTTAACCAAGCAATTAATGTAGCATCACCAGTAACAAGGCATATTGATACCAGCTACTACTGTTATGATGCACCATAAAGAGCCACCATTTCTGTGATAGTCCTGCCAAAAATGCAAAGGCAAAATCTAAACAAGAAGAAACATCGGACAACATCAAACTAAAGATATCATATAAAATAACCGGCCTTACTTTTTGAAAACTATCAAGCTCACAGAAATACAAATTGAAGAATTCTAGATTAAAAGAGACAGTACAACTAAGTACAAGGTTATCTTAATCTGGATTTCTCAACTCTTCCAGAAAATAAATTGTATAGCGATATGGATGAATATATAGGCAGAAATGATAAAGGAGGTATGGTTAAATATTAACATTTGGGAGATCTGAATATATGGAAATAGTTTATTAGATTAAAGCTTTTTACAAATCTGAAATGGGGGCCTCCCTGGTGGCACAAGGGGTTAAGTCTCAGCACTATGAAGCTATCCAGAGCCACTGCAGCACAAGTTCGATTCCCAGCCAGGGAGCTTCCCACATGGAGCAGCAGACCTCTCCTGTCTTGCCTGCTGCTCCCCTCAGCAGTGTATTTCAGTAGATCCACCTATTCCGCTCCCCACTCTGTCTCTGGTGAACCCTCTCACCCCCCAAACCTCTGGCCTACACCCCATCTCTTGTATACATAAATAAAAAATCTGAAATGATCTCAAAATAAAAATTCTTAAAAATAGTGCTCTAACCAACATATGAAGAATGAATAAAAGCACAAGAAGTTAATCAACAGGAAAACACAGCAACTGTTAAGGAATAGGATGAGGTTAAAAAAAAAAGTGTTTATCGTTGAGAAATACTTTATACGTGAAATGAATAGAATTTGCTGATGAGTTGAATATGTAGGACAGGAGGAATCAAGACAACTTCCAGAGTCATAGTTTTAGCTCCTGAAATATTTCTGAAATACTTGCTGAGTTTGAGAAGGTGGGGGGAGAAAATATAATCATGAATAAAATTAAGAGCTCAGTTTTGAATATTTTTTCTAGTCACGAAGGTCAGTCCTTACTAGGGCAAAGAGCAGAGTAAACGTGCCATCTCAGGAATTCTCAATGCATCAGCCAAATTTTTGTGTATGTAAGTTTGTGGTAAGCCTCTGAAGCAAATTTTATTGGCTGTAACAGAGTGTATTAGTAAATCAATAACTAGACATGTATACGAATGATTTGTAAAGTCTCTCTCAATGCAAAGTGTTCAAAGGTTCTGTCATGGATAAAGATAATGAAGTCCAGGGGTCTGTTTCAGGTGAATGTGTAACGCAGGGCTATCTAAGACAAACCTAAAGAGGCACAAACATTTCAAAAGCAAATAGAGTTACAGTCTAATTTATCTGTGGTAATTCCTTACCCCCCAAAAAAATTATTGAAAAGTTAAAATAAGTAATTAAAATTGCTTCCTTTTTGTGTTCAGAGATCTGAATAGTGAAGTTATGAATTCCCATGCCAAGCCAAGTAGAAAAATTCTTTATTCAGCATCTATGGAATTCCTAGTGAGTCAAAGCAGTGTGTGTTTGTGTTACCATGTACTGATAAACATGGAATAGACATTTAATGTTTTTTCCCAGAGTTCACATCTTTATGTCCACAGACTCTACATCAATTCTGCCAAGTATATTTTGTGAAAATACCAAGTGCCTGAAAATGAAAAATGAGATGAAAGGGAAAAATGTGTCCTTTAGATTATGCTATGTAGCTTATTTCTTAATGTGTTCTTGCCAACTACATTTTTGCTGTGTAAGGAACCACCTGCTAATAAGTATTTTTCATTGTGGGTCAACTATTTAGGTTGGCTTTGATTAAAGTTTCTTCTGGTCTCAGTTGATTTCTTCATATGGCCTGTAGTTAGATAGCTATTGGCAAATCTGGCATGGCCTCAGTTGGGATAATGGGAAAACTTGGTTTCCTTCAAGTTGATCTCCTTTATTTAAGGCACTGTCACCTGGAATAAAATCATATTTTTCTCTTTCAAAAATATTTTTTTTAATTGCACAGACTAGTACTCCATTTATATTGGACAGGAGAGATGAAAGAAGACATACTTGTCTTCTGTCTGATGGTAGGGGACATGCATTCAGTTTACGCCAATAGAAATGGTGTAAAACTGTACTATTTCAGGTAGGAAATCCTATGATGTCAAAATACTAGCAAGGATGTAAAACAATGATACTTCAATAAATACTAAAATTTAAAAAAACATACTATTTTATAACATTAGGACAAAATACATCATAAATGCTCTATAATTAAAACTGTGTGTTTTACACACAGTTACAACGTGCTGTTACAAGAATATCTAGTATAGGCAATAAAAAGTACATCCAATGTTCATGAATGAATTTAGTATATTTTAGGTAGCATATAAAGTCAATGATTAACTATTAAAAACAGTATTGGCAAATAGGCAGTCGCCTAAAACAAAATTAAGTTATATTTCTAACAAACTGTAAGGCATAGGGGAAAAATATTAGTGATTTCCTTTATCACTTTGGAGTGGGGGAAATTTAACTATTCAAAATTCAGAAGTCATGAAAGATTGACAAAATTTTCTGTTAAAAAACCTACAAAGCAAAAACACTATAAATAAGAGAAAAAGTACTTGTACAGCATTGACAAAGAGCTAATATCCCAAATATATGAAGATTTCTTTTCAGTTTATATGAAAAGGACCAACAATAGATAATTGGGCAAACAGCATAAGCAAACCATTCACAGAAAGAGAAATATTAATTATCTTTCAATGTGACAAGATACAAGTTAATAATCAACTGTTTTGGAGGAGTTGAGGGAACTGCAGGAGATAAGCACTGGCGCAATGCTTGTTGGGAATATAAATTGCTACAGTTCCTAAGGAGGGAAATCTTGCTATAAAGATCAAAATATAAAATGTATATATACACACACATATATATATGTATATATATACACACACACCCTATGACTTGGTAATCTCACATGTGGAGACATCTTACATATATACTCATATTGGTGGAAGATGACATGAATAAGGTTATTCACTGTAGTATTACTTGTACTAGTAATTAATTAGAACCAGTTAATAAGGAAATGGTGGATCAAAAGGAGAATCAATAAGGAAATAGTAAATTATATATATATATAAATATATATATTTAAAAATAAAACCTGGGCATTTGGTATATAGCCTATATAAATATAATTATATGGTAATGTTCATTCATATTTGCTTGAAGTGTATAAAGGAACTTTTAGACTATGTGAAAAGCTAGCCAAAGTGGCCACATGTAGTGGAGGGACCTGGAGTCATGAAAATTAGGTAAAACAGGGAGGAAAAAATTATTTTTCAGTATCTATTAGTTTTTAATTTTGAGTCATCTAAATTAATTCCCTATTCAAAAATAAGCATATAAAAATAATGTGAACTTGTCCTTGAAAGAGGATGCTTAAGGACATGGCTGGCATCAGTACATATTCCTATTTCTGTTATCTCCACTATCTTCCCTGGCATTTTAAAGATGACCAGAATGCTGAGGAGAGGCTTACCAGCTCTCTGGTGTCTTCTTTCTGATCTCCCCTTATAACTCCATTGGTATTTTTCAAGACTAGCACCTTGCCAAAAATGAAGTGCTCCCAAGCTTCGTGCGGGAAGTGATGGGCAATTTTAACTTTTGTTCCAATAATATGCCTGTTCCTTTTACATGTCTCCACTTAGATAATATTAGAACTCTGAGGAAAAAATTAAAGATAACCACTGGTATGGAAGAAGCAGAATATAAGAGGTTTAAACCCACAGAAAAGAAATAAAAACTAAACTATTACAATGCATTAGAAAAGAGAACAAATCAAAACAATAAATAGTACACAAAGTCATATAAAACAGAGTGGAAACCATAAGACTGAAAATTATAGTTAACAAAATAAACACGAAAGTGTAAAACCCTTCTGGCAATACCTGGATAGAGCCATTGCGTCTGGTTGACTGAGAATGTACATTTAAATATTAACTGACAGGGGGTCTCGAGTAACAGAAATCCAGAACCATCACAGACTGACACAGTAGGAGTTATGAGGGCAGGTAAGAACTGGCCGAGATGTTCCTCAGGAAAACTTGAAATTTGCTCTTAATCACAGACAGATGGGCCACCAGGGGTCCAAATTTCTGCTCTATATACCACAGACTCAATAATCTTAATCCATAAAACATTTAGGGAAGGTGTAACAAAAGTCCACTGTGGCACATTAAAAAATCTCAAGCTAATCCCAATCAAAAAATGGGCAGAAGAGCTCAAAAGGCACTTCTCCAAAGAAGAAAAGCAAATGGCCAACAGATACATGAAAAAATGCTCAATATCACTTATAGTCAAGGAAATGCAAATCAAAACCACTATGAGATACCACCTCACACCTGAGGATGGCACACATTAAAAATGCAGGCAATAACAAATGCTGGAAAGGATGTGGAGAAAAAGGAACTCTTCTACACTGCTGGTGGGATTGTGAACTGGTCCAACCGCTATGGAAGGCTGTATGGCGATTCCTCAGACTGCTAAACATGGAGCTTCCATACGACCCAGCAATCCCACTTTTGGGAATTTACCCAAAGGATACAAAAACACTAATCCGAAAGGATACATGCACCCGTATGTTCATTGCAGCACTGTTCACAATAGCAAAGGTATGGAAGCAACCCAGATGTCCAAAAATAGATGATT